>JAQIWU010000161.1:0-34487 GCA_034696445.1 Isotomiella minor
ATGTCAACCTGCTTTATTGCACTACTCTGAATTCTACAACAGTGCATTGGACCATGTCGACTTGATGCAAGAGTATTGGAGATGGCAGAGTCCGGAAAGGCCGGGCCAATTCTCCTACTGTCAATATCCTTTCATGCTGAGCATTGTGGCAAAACGCATTATACTGACCAAGGTTCGTGTGTATGTGTCTGTGTTAGAAAAGTCAAAGACTCCGCTTGCTCCACACGTTTTGGCCATAAAACATTTAGTTGGATGCAACAAGGGTTCTCTATAAAGGCAGTACTGGGATTATAACTTAAGTTAACAGCACACAAAAATTATAGGATGCTGAGCATCAAATGATTCTGGTGGCAAGAAGATCCCTCGTCGCCAAAGTTGCCCGGCATCAAACTCCGCAAATTGATATATTCTTTCTCAACATTAACGTCCGCCGTAATTACCTTGTCGCTGATTCATTGAAGGAGGTAAGTCAACTGATGCATTTAAGCACTTGTGTAGTCGCTTTTTCATCCCTTGTCACAAGTCCAAATCCCTCCCTTCCATTTCCACTCCAAATCCTTTCTCTAGAGTTTGGGGAAAGCTTTAGAGCAGAAAAGTGAAGAGAGCAAACCTGTCACCATATATTCTGTCTTAAAACTTATTATTACATTATTAGATAGCTTCAAAGCAAAAGGATTTGAAGAAAAAGTTGAGGGTGTCCTTCGCAGGAGAACCTGGACTGGATATGGGGGGACTAACAAAAGAATGGTTTCTACTCCTTATCAGAGACATCTTTCAGGCGAGTTTTATGACATACAAATTAAACCTATCTAATTTAACTCGAGTTGCCCCCACTACCCTCCATATGTATGATCACAATGGGCAGGATAAGCTGTAAATATGATGTACCTAATGCCCTCCTCATCCCAGTGTAGTGTCAAGGAAAGGGAAGGGCCTCAAAGACAGCTTTCTCCAAACAAGTGGAGAAAAGGGCGAAGACACAATGAAGGTCACCAAAGGAGATGTGTTTTATTTGAGGAAACCTTGCTTGTTCAGCTTTCAGAGAAGGAATATTGGAAAAGAGGGAAAGTTGACGAGGAGAATGGAGCAACATTCAAACAACTTCAGATTACTTTTCTCTGGGCATTCTTCATTATTCCTTTGAAAGTGTGCACTTCATATGACAAAAATTGAAAAGTAGGTAGTCCAGCTAGACATCATAAATGCATAGTGTGAGAATCGATATTTACAGACTTTTGGTAACAGCCTAGGATAAACCACACAACCCAAAGTTATACTATAGGTAGCGGTAATTGTACATAGGCAAAGAAAATCTCATAAAATGTTGGTTGCAATGATGTGTTTGGGTATATTTTGTACTTGTATGTGCATTTATCTACACTTTCCACAAAAGAGCAAGGTCTAGAAGATCTCTGGGCAATAGAATGAGATTTTGTGTACTCTGGGTTCCTACAACAGTAACAAAGTCATCCAAGAAGTCTACTTCATTTCATACTTTCCATCCTTCATTGCTTTCTCCCTTTGCTTTTCCTCTTGCTTCCTTGCCTACCAACGAGCCATATTGGAAGCAGGGAATTGGATAGCTTGGTGGTTTTGACTCGTGGGTTGGTTTGGTTGGTAGTGATTATATAAACGAAATTGTATGTTACTTTCCAGCCTGAATATGGGATGTTTGTCTACTACCCCAACTCGAGATGCTACTGGTTCAGTTTAGCCCAGCAAGGAAGTCTCAGAGAATACAATCTCATAGGTAATCGCATTTTTGTTATGTATTTTTGTTGATTTTTATATGAAATAAAAAGTGAGGACGGATCTTTGTTGTGTGTGGGACTGAATGTCGGTCTCTTTTACAAAGCGAATTTTCTCCAGCTTCTTTCCTCTCACTTTCTCCCACTTCAACTTTCCCTTGCCTACAGGTGAGCTGGATTTTTCTTGGCTCACGTTACCCCATTTAAACAAACAACTTCTTCTTCCTTCCCTCCTTCCTTTTCGGTAAAGAAAGTGAGATGGCTAAATGCCAGTTTCTAAAGCAACGAGTAGAAAATGTTCGACGTTAATTGAGTTGAGAAAGTAGGTACTCCAGGACCCTGTCAATGTTTCCATTCAGTAATAATCTTGTTCCCATCTTGTTTGCTCTCTAGTCAGTTGGCGAGTATCCATCATAATTGGTGCAGAAAGGTTGAGAGAAAGCTGTGTTGATTATCTTGACGAGGCTTACATTGATTTCTTTTGAGTTTAGTTGAGTTTTGTTAGTTTTTTTAAACACATTCTTTTACTTCTCGGTGCAGCAAACAATCAGAGTCAAACACACTGAAACTGAAAGTTTGGCCATGAAACTTTCTCTTTGCAATAAGAAGCTGGAGAAAAGGATAGAGTATAGAAAATACACTGTCGACCGGCATGACTCAAAAAGACAGTTAGAGGGAGCGTCTTAACGATGGCACAATCATTTCTATACATTTCAGGAGTGCTGATGGGTCTCGCCGTGTACAATTCAATTATCCTGGATCTTCACTTTCCCTCTATTTGCTATCGGAAACTCCTCTCTCCACCAGTGGTGCCTCCATTAGACAGTGCTGCCGTCGGAGTCACAAAGGATCCAAGCATTGATGATCTAGCAGAGATCATGCCGGTACTCTATTTCACCAATTATTACCTTTTTTTGTACTAACGTCGCATTGTCTCCTCTCACCCCTCAACCCAATAATGTCTAGGGTTGAGATACGAAACAAGATGAGGTGAAATCGAGGGCAAAATATATGGTTTATTGTCCCGTTACGTAAAAACGAAGGATAGAAGAGGTATTTCTTCTTGACAGCAGTAAGTAAGAGTAATCGAATGTAGAATTGCTGTCTTGAACTTTGGATGTCGGTGTCAGCCACGTCATAAAAAAATCATAACACCGGCATCGTATGTTTCATTTTGTCATTATTGGAAGTTGGAGTACCCGTTATGGACAGGCGAAGAAAGTTGGACAGTTACCTTAACCAAAGTCTTAATTACTTTCACCCACACATGTCATACCGAGACAAGAAAAGGCTCGCCTCGTTGTCAGTGTGGCTGAATGATAAAATGAAAACTTCCATAGCAGGAAATGAGTGTATCATTGTTGCCAAAGACCAAACAAGCCAGAGCCAAAAATCGCATGGGGCAGAGATTAATTAGCAGGAAAGTATAGATAATGTGCCATGTAAATAAAAAATGTAAATGTCAACCTCATCCTTTTGCCAAGGATAAACGGAGGCTGACACAGCAAAATACACCACTTCTTAGATTGTGTGCGTAGCACGGGACTTAACTTTTGGTTAAAACTTGCTTCTGTTATTTCCTTACGCTGTTTTCTAATGCCCTTTAAGTGAAAGAGTGGAATGAGATGACTTCTCTCTTTCTTCCCCTCTTTCTCTTGATCCAATGCACTGCAATAGAGAAGAATAAGAAAAAATGTAAGGCAAGAACTTCGGAGAAACAAGAGGAGAATGGGTGAGAAAGTGAGCGATTATTGTGTCCCTCCAACTTTTCTTCTTCATGGTTTAAGCTGAGAGTGCAGAGTATCTCTTTCTGACAAGTTTTCTTTTTAGTCTTTAGAACGGAGGATATAAATTAAAAAGTTGTAATCCGACCTCACTCTTCTTTCCTTAAGGATTCAAAAATATGAAGTGATGACAGCAAGGGCAATCACATAAGATCAAGTTTCGCACAAGGCGTATAGTGTAATTAGATCGAATGAGTTAAACGTCTATCATTTGATTTTTTTTATAGGATGTGGCACATGGTTTAAAAGAATTGCTAAAGTATGAGGGCAGTGTGGAGGAGGACATGGGACTCAGTTTTCAGGTAAGTGTTTCGCAATTCTGAGGAAGTAGAGAAAGTGAATGTTATCAATTAAATACATTCTGCATCTTTCCTTTCATTCCTTGAAACGAAATAGAGCCTGGTCCACGTAAAAAGCTACTCTTTTGAAGCTGCCCTCCAGGCTCGTTGAACATTTATAGTTCATAGAATTCAGGACCTAAATTACACATACCAAACGCCCACCCTTTACTCTTGTCCCTTTTGATTGAAAAAATAACTTGTTTTCATTGAACTGAAACTGAGAGGATGCATACCATGACATATGTACTACACACATAAGGCTATAAGTGAGCTTAAGAGGCTTCAGTAGTAATTGCCTGCATGACGGTCTTTGTCACCCATTATCTAACAGCTATAAATATTCACATAGTTTCCCTGGAATTTATGCAATTGATTAGTACAAACATGACTGATGGAGACGGACGCAAATGGCTCTGATAAAATGTTCTCCGGATGCAGTGTGGTTATGAATGACTTTTATTATTGTAGAAGATTGAACACCAGACTTTCCTTTTCGAACCCAATTTCGGATGCGATGGGAGGTAGAGCAAGGGTAGTTTCTCTGTTCCCTCGTCGTCGTCGCAGCCCTGGGTTTTCCCCACTCAACTTCTATTTCACTTGTTACTGCCACTTGTTCTCTCCTTCCTCGTCGTCTTCTTTTTTTTTTTTTTATCTTTACTGTATTCATCCTTTGACTATTCAAGGCCTCCTTACAAGAGTATGACCGAATAATGACTTACAACCTGAAGGAGAATGGCGAGCATATCCCCGTCACAAATGAGAATCGTGAAGAGTATGTTCGACTTTATCTCGACTGGGTGCTCAACACTGCGATTTATGCCCAATTCCGTGCTTTCTATCTGGGATTCCACTCTGTCACGGCCTCCAATGCATTGATTGTGAGTTACTTTCCTTATACTAACTTTCTCTTCTCCTTCTTCTTCTTCTTCTTTGAATGAGTAAAACCTTTTCTCTCACTTTTGTTTAAACTTATCTCGATAGTCACAAAGTTTTCGAGTGTTGCTTAAGCAAACAACTCAGCGTCTAACTCCTTAACTTGAGTTGACTTAAGTCAATGAGTACTGTCAACGGTTGTTTTATCTCAAACTTCTGTGACTTACGTTTTCTTGCTGTGTTCGGTTCGGCTAACTTATTTAGGTAAGCCAGTGGTAAGGTTAGGTAACATCCGTGCATCTTGTTTCATTTTCCTCATCCCCACTCGAACGTCCTTCGCCAGATATGAGGACGCATTTAGTTCCTCCTTGTGCAATAATTATTATTTTCGCGTGTCTCGTCGTGATTTATGCTTTATATGACTGGTTTCCTTGTCTTTGGAGAAGTTCATGTCGTAATTTATTTTCCAGATGGATGACATTCAAAATGCTTCTTATCCTTGAACATTACAAAAGGAAGCAAACAATTATTGCACGTCAAACCTGAACCAAAGACGTATGGTATCTCTGGTGAACGTGTAGAATTAGAGAGACAGCCATACAGTAGCTTTCTCTCTTTCACCCAGTTTTGGGCATGTGGGTGTGCTTTTATATACGCTCAGGTGTTTCCACTTTGCTGCCATTAATTAACTGCAACTTGGTTCTTCCAGTCCTCTCTGTATTCGAGAAAAAAGATATTTTCTCTGTTGTTTATATTTTGGTTTTGAATTTCACCAGATGCTTCGACCAGAAGAAGTTGAGATGCTGGTCTGCGGCTCACCAACCCTTGACCTGCATGAGCTGCGGAAAGTCACGGAATATGATGAATACAGACCTGACGACCGAGTTGTTCAGTAAGTTTTTATTTGTGAAGAAATGGAAAAATTGAAATCATATATTGAGCACAGTAGTGGTGCTACAACAGAACAATGAATAATTCAAAATAGCAAGAGAGACTAACTCTTTTCCAAAGGAAATGTAATGACATAACTTTTTCCTCCGTTTATCCTCTCCCCTTTTCCCTTCGGTGTATGAACTAATGCAAAAATAATATTGGTAGTAATGCTTATCAAGCGGAAGGAAAATATGGGATATATCTTTCCATCCAAAGATTGTGTGTGTGTGTGTGTGGGGGAGAAAGCATGTGGGAGAGAGGAAGGAAGTGAGCAAATTTTGAAACTGTGATTTTTTTTCAACAGAGACTTCTGGTCCGTACTGATATCCCTGCCGCTTGAATTACAGAAAAAGTTCTTGCTGTTCACGACTGGAAGTGACCGGATTCCTGTTGGCGGAATGGGAGAAATGTATTTCAAGGTATCATCACTTTTTTTTTATGCATCACACCTTTCTTTTTTTGGACAAAAATGAAATTTTATGCTTGGCTGCCTCTCATCTCCTCTGTAAAAAAAATCCCATTTCACCCAATCTTCTAAACCAACCCGCATCCTAACGGCTTTCCCCTTTTCTCCAACCCTGATCGTATTTTGTGCTTACTCTTTAGTTTTCTTCTACCTTGCATTGTCCTCCGGTCTCACAAAAGTGTGAACTGTAATTCACACCTCCTTTGACGGCTCCAACACCAACTTTCTGTGATGGACACAAACTATATTCCCTGGGCTTAAGTTAGTTAGGGGGAAAGGAAGGGATCAAAAAATTGTCCCTTTCATTTGATTTCAGACTATTGCCATTACTAACGATGCTTTCTCTGTTATATCTTCCACCAAAACTTTCACTTTCTTTCTCTCGGGCATTGACTGTTGCTAGCAGGGAAATTGGTTGGAAATTGAAGGATAATAATAACGCATTTCTTTATACCTTTTGAAGATATCCAGGATGAGAGACCGAGAGGAGAACCTTCCAGAGGCACACACCTGCTTCAATCAGTTGATTCTACCGGAGTACCCGAACAAGGAAGTTCTCAAAAAGAAATTGATCATTGCAATTTCAAACGCAGAGGGATTCGGCCTGGAATAGGATTCATCCCATTAAAATCACATTACCTCACTATTCTTCATGAATTGAATCTCCTCCTATGCTTTTTTGCCTGAGTGTCTGGTTGGTGGATGACAATTCATTCACGCATTCATGCCTACTCTGGGGCAGTCAAACCAAACTCAACTGACGGCATGATTGGAATGAATGAATGAATTTATACCCTGGAACCCAGAGAGAGATTTTTTTCCTTTCTCCGCAATTCGATGATGTGATAATAGTCGATTACTACTTCAATTAGTCAGATCAGCCCCATCATAGTCCTGCTGCGTCTTTCCTCATCCCATCCCAGCATATTATTGAAAGTGAAATGCTCAGCTCCTCTTAACTTAAGTAAAAATAGATAAGGACTTTGCCTTACTTTCTTCGTTCACTGCACTTCTCCCTACCTAAATGTATTACGATGGTATGGTGATATCCACTCGCATTATTCAAATGAAAAAATGTCAAACGTTTATAGTTTAATTCTGACATTGACATTGATGACGTACAGTTGCAAAGATATTCAAGATTTAATTTTTTGTCTATTCGTTTGTCTATTTTGGAGAAAGTTGAGAATTGCTTTGTGTCCGAGCTAATGTTTTTTTAAAGTAATGTCCATACCTACTGTCATTGTCTCCTCCCTTACGCATGAATCGAATAAATTAAAGGACCCTCAAAATAAAATTCTTGGCATATGGTTCACAGCAGCATTTCACAGTCTCGTAGTTTCAGTTTCATTCGTTTGGGTACATGAGGGCGGTGGTGGCATTTTCAGTTTTACGAACATCGAACCCTGGCAGTCAATTCTTTCCCTAGCATATATTCTACGCAGGTAAATCACATACCCGAAAGCCGTCATGGAAATCCTCCTGTTTTCAACCCACTGAACTGTAAGCACCTACAATTTGGATTGGAGAACTTGTTCCAACAAAAAATAAGGAAGGTTAGTGATGAATTGCGACTCATGTGCAAATGATTTAAAAAGCCCAACATCTATAGTCAATTCGCTTTATTGTTGCCACACACCTTTCCCCCCGACAATAAGTACATATTGGATGCCATCAAAACGAACCGAATGAAGCTCCTTGTGCTACACGTTCAATACAAAAATTGTTATTCACCAATCTTTATTGGGAACCTGCCTTATCTTGCCATATGTCATTGAAATCACAGTTCATGTTGACATCTTTATCGGCACCCTCTTCATCATGACAGTGGGTTGCAGGATTTGCGCAACTTATATAAAGAGAAAAGGCTAGGAAAGAAAGTAGAAATCCTAGCAGTTGCCTGTTATATTCACCTCAATGAATTCTGAAGAGGGCTGCCTGCCTGTCTACCCGTTGAGAAAAATCATTTCAACGTTCGTTGGATATGCCTTCGCCTTCACCTTTACACGGCGATTGGATTATCCTTGCCTGGACGAGGCCAAGAAGAAAGAGCCGTACCAATATACATGGATAAATTTGAAATTGTTTTCGGTCATATCTGCACAAATCACTTCATGATAGAGAAACACTTTTGGACACAACTTTCGTCCAGTTCTCCAAATGGATGGTCACTATGTAAGTAAAAACCCTTGGGTTATCAGCTTCTCCATTCGAACACCAAGCTTTTGAGTGAAGTCAGAACGTTTGACACTGCTTGTTAGGACAAAAGACGTTCCCTTGAAATTTTGTCACGTGTCCCTATAAAGTGCACTGCTAAGTACCTGAAGATTTCAAGCATTTCAAAAAATATACAGGGTTAATGCGGAAAGACGGCTCATATTTCACTGGACGTAACTCCAAGTTGACAAACTTGGGGCATTCTCAGACCATTGATTATCAGACCCATGAATGCGTTTGGTTGGTAGCAACCCAAAAGCGATTACAGTGTGACAGTGTGGGAACTTAAACTACACAGGTATTACTGTGGGGATTAATGGGCATTGTTTCCCAGCGTCGATTACATTTGTTCGCACAATATAATTTGCCTTTCAACGTCTCATTAGCCATTAAAGGGCTATGCTTATTACGACCTGC
The DNA here is from genome assembly GCA_034696445.1 of Isotomiella minor. NCBI lineage: Eukaryota > Metazoa > Arthropoda > Collembola > Entomobryomorpha > Isotomidae > Isotomiella > Isotomiella minor. The sequence continues at coordinate 8,780 of JAQIWU010000161.1, forward strand.
TGACATGAATAAAACCATAGCCATGCAGTCATTGATTCTCTCTCTCTACGATCAGGACCTTCAGTGTGGCAACGTTAACAGTGTGTAAAACTGTCTGTCTATCCGACTTGTTTCAGCGTAAATGGACTGTGTCAATACCACAAAACCCCCGTGACTTCACTTCGCTGAACACGGTTTCCTGAATCTGCTACACAACTTTCTCCTGAGTCAAGTCCAACGTAACCTAAAACATGCCCATTGTCATGGAATGGGCCATTACAATACGTGCAAACTTGCTCTCATTGACTACCTCTCGCATTAACAACAACCATCCGTCCTCATGCACGTTGCTAAATTGATACTTCACAAAGATAATGCTTATCACTATTAACGTTATTTCCCTGATTGCCTTTCTCGTTCAGTCTCAAGAAGAATCTTCTACAACCCCTAGGATTGTGTAACCATGGGCTTTTCTCTTTAACAAGTGTCTGCGTTTCAGGTCAAAGTTTCTTCAACTCTAAAAGACAAAAATACAAATATTTCGGGGGGATGCAGATTGAAACTGAAAATAGATTTCAACAGCTTACTTGATTATTTCGTGGGCTAAGCACGAATAAACTGAAAAATAAAATAAAATTATTCACTGCCTGCTTCATTGGTCTCAAAGTGAATGAGTGAATGGGGGAAAGACTGTGAGCACGAAATTCTCACAGGAAATTGCCTTCCATTCCTCGCAATTTCGCAGGAGTTCGCCAAAGAGTATTATCGCTTTGCTTGCTGCGTAGCAAAAGAGAGTTTAGTACATCCTCTATCGTAAGTCTCTACTTTCTTCATGAGCTTAATTCCAAATTCACGTCAGTAGATTGGTATGCCAATAAGCTCTCTGCTCCTTTCTCCAGCTCCGCTGGGTTTAACCAGCCAGAATTGAGCGAATTGTAATTTTCCCACTTCCTGAGTCACGTATTAATGAGAACGACTTTGGTCTTTTTAGTGTGACTAGCTTTGAAAAATGATTATTACTACCCAAGATTTGCCTAACTCGGTCTCGCGATCACTTAGGCAGCTAGCAAGTCAATCTGTCATGACTTTCTCCAGACCGTGATTTCCCTCTTCAAACGAAATAGCCATTTATTAGGTAATATCCTTTTCTTTTTTTTCTCTCTTTTTGTTAGTTTTAACGTATTTAAGCGTGCTGCCTGTGTCACTCAAACTACTTAATTCTAAGCATTTAAAATAAAATCAATAGCGCGTAACTCCACCATTGGGTCATAATTATTGTCCTCGTTGAGAAAGCGGTTAAAAATCAACAGAATTCCCTAAACTCACGTCCCTGTGAACTCATAACTATTTAATGTCCACCGGCATGGACACAAATACAAACCTTATGACTGAAAAATACAATGACGCTTACTTTTACTCCATGGCTCAAGTGAGAAAAACCAGACAGACAGACCAAAACTGCTGAACTGGGAATGTCAGTGACAAAATGTCGCTTTGGCATGAACACTTAACGGATGCCAGGCAGCATTTGCCATTGCTGTGTGTTGGTTTAGTGTCAGGAGAAGCATGTCGTCATGGCAGGTTACGTAGCTGGGCGACTGTTATATAGGTGGAAGAGTGCTGATGACTTCCTTCCTTCAGAAATATATATTTCCTCCGTGTGTAGTCTTTAACTTTTGTCAGTCCCATTCTATGACATGACAAGATGGACCAATTACATCCCTCCAAATGGGTGTATGCTCCGTTGAATTTCGCTTAACTAAGTCACTTGCATCTTCGTGTCCAACTTTCTCATCCAACCTTCCTTTCTTCAACAATCCTTTCTCCTTCTTGTTGCTGTCTAACTTTCTTTTGACTTGAGACACTTCATCACTTTTTATTCAAACTTTGAAATTCAATGTGTGCCCTGAGCCCTGAGTTGTCAAATGAATTGCACGTTTGCTGGCTCCAGGTATGAACGACTTTCTCCAGTGTGGAGTTATGCAAATTCATCAGTTGTGGCTTCGACTTCTCCACCCGCAGCCAGCCAGGTTCCTCTTGAACAGAGGACGACGAGAGGCACGCTGTGGTGAGTGGTGATTGGAAAGTATGATGATGATGATTTAGAAGTTTAAGTTTAACTAGCATTCAAGAAGGGAATTGGGATTCATTACTCCATCTTCACATGCCACAATCCCCTGGGAATTCTGTTTTCATTTTATCACTTTTCTCCAACTCATCTTTTGCATACGTACAGATTCCCTCTGCATTTTGGCCCTCACGAACACACTTTAGTTTACCTTTTGCAGGCTGGACGTGGAAAATTTGAATCAGGTTGAACAATGTGGTGAAAGCTGGCTGGGTCGTGGTGAAAGCGGAATAAAATTAAAGAAGATTAGTTCTAACGAAAGTCTAAATTCGGCAGGGGTGGCTATTCAACAACTTATCACTCAATCAGACCACGTTGTACCTAATTACTTAAAATGCCACCCCCTCTCCCCTTTCAAACTCCGCAGATTGACATGTACAAACGAGCAATTCTATGCAATGGGCGATAAAAGGAAAGGGACCAAATAAAACTGATCAGAACACATAAAAACCCCATCTTCAAAGAAAGTAAAGAAGAAAACATGAGTGAATGAGACTCCTTTCCTAGAAAGAAATAATCCACACAGAATTTCAATCATCAAAATCTAAAAAGGTCTCAACGGAACTACCTCACAGTCACCGGGGTGTAGGACAAAATTAAAACGAGACATATCTGCAGACGATGCCTTATTCTCATTTCATGTCTCATCAGTTCGAGACTCCCAGAAACGGATAACTACAAAGAGAATGTTGGTCTGGAGTTATCAATGAGAACGTTTGTGGACGCTATTATTGTGTGGAGTGGATTCCATCTAAGAGGCTGATCCGCCAAGGAAATAAATACGATGGGACAGACACCATAAAACAAAATGTTGCTAAAGATTAATCTGGTGAATTGTTTATCGCATTTCCATTATGATATAGAAAGAAGAAGTCACTTTGTCAACAACTGTTTCTTTATGGGGGAAAGAACAGTTGACTCATGTCCTGAATACAAAGTTTAAGTTGGTGCTGTTTCTTGATGCCTGTCCAGAGCAACAGTGTGTTTCTATATTTTTTGATTGGATAAAATTGTTTTCCTTGCACCCAACTTGTGGGTGATGATGAGAGCTGTGAGGATTTGTTACAAACAAGTTTATGAGTGAAAGTGGCGACTTTGTCCTTATCACTTAAGTAGTTCATATACTTTTTGACTGAAGCACTCTCTCCACTTTCTCCACACACCAACATCGAGATATAGTCTCATTTCTTCTCTCCTCTCTCACCCTGCCTCGCCCCATGCTTCTTTATCCGTTTTATTTGTGAGGAAAATGAGAAATGAAATTGCCAAATGCGAAATAAATTAGATTCTATCTACTGGATCCAGATTGCCCCTTCGTTCGTTCTTTGGTGGTTGGTTGAGCCTATACCTCCTTGGTTTGTGGTCTCCCCAGCAGTTTACTTGATTTCTTCTTTCAGAGAATTGGAAACATTCGATTCGCAACGCAGTTGGGGTAAACTAGTGGTGCATTTGGGTCACAACAAGAGAGAAAGCAGGGTGCTTGGCTGTTTGTTGCTAAACGCTGGAAGAGGCCTATTATGCATGTTATCTATCACCTCACCACTTTGAGCCCCACACTACTTTTTCCAAAATAAAGTGAGAAAAGAGAAGAATGAAGAAGAAACATGGATGTACAGACAGGCTGTCTACTGCTGTCTTACCTACTTCATCTTCCCTCTTTTCTTGTTAGTTTGCCTGGTTGACCTGACTATTTTATCTTGAATAGAGCGGAAGTGATTTGAGAAGAAGAAGAAGAAGAATAAGGTTTCTTATATTCCTCCTCTTCCGCATGCAGTTTTTGATTTGGGAAGAGTAACGAGGAGGGATTGAGAAAGAAGTGAAAGACAAGGGAGGGAGGAAAGAAAAGAGTTTAGTAAAATATTAAGTAAAAAAAGAGAGGAGGAAAGTGTGTTTTTTCTCCTTCGCTTCTCATAAACAATCTTTTATGATGTGATCTTAAAGATTTTTTACACAAAGAATTGAAAGCTTGTTGAGATGGCCTGTTGTTATGTTATGAGACTCAAAGAGAGAGACGTGGAGAAAAACGACAACGACACAAGTGATGGAGGTTAAAACACATTTTTTTAGCAAAAGGAAGGAAGGAATTTTCCATAGGTATGCATGTACGATAGAATCATTCATTCATCCATGCTCACATGTAAATATTATATGCAAATATGCCATCCAACGACTCTCTGTCGACCTTTTGGTCCTACGGCGTTCGAAATGGAGATATGTCGTGTAGGAAGGTTCTAAATCGTTTGGCGTTGGCTATTATGGTGGGAAATCGCCATTGGGCTATGACTGTTTTGGGTGGCTTGATTTGCCTGATTTTGAGAGTTTGTGCAACAAGAGAGAAAGAGAGAACTGAAAATCAGTCCGGGATATCCCCACTCCTAGTATTCCCCGAACTTCCATAGAGAAGGAAAAGACTGTGCCAAAGAAAGAGGAAGATCCCGATCCCACTTGCACTGGCGTCAGTTGAGTAGTGGCTTCATTCTCTCTTCGCCCAGGTACCGTGGCGGTGTGGCGTTCATTGCATGACAACTTTCTCCATCCAAACTCACAATTCAATTCAAGTCCAAGGAGACACAGCCCCGTAAGAGGAAGAAGTGGAAGGGGGTGGATGGTGGTGTAGTTTGGTGCTTGGTTCGTTTGCTGCTGGGGGATCATAAGAGGAAACAGGACAATTTTCCTTACCGTCGACAGAGAATTGAGGTAAGTTGAGTCACTTATCTCCATTTTGGAGAGTTTCAAAGCCCAGGCTTGTGGAGCACCCCATGGGTTGGCAGCAGAAGAGGGCAGTTGTACGGGTTAAAAGTCTCTCTCTCTCTCTCTTTCTTTCTTTTTTAAACTGTTATTTTTTTGCATGTATCTAGCAGCCAGGCCCATTTGGCATGAATAGCTGTTGCATAAAATAACAAGAAGCCATAAAGTGGAAACGAGGATAGAGTGATATTCTTGGTGATTAACGGGTTTTTGCTTGCTTGTGAAAAAGATTTCTTCGGAGTTATAGTTTTGCATCTGCAAACGGCTTCTTGTTCTTAAAAGTCAGGAGGGTTATTATTACCTTAAGGAGGAGGGAAGTGGCTAACTACCATACAAGCACTTGAGGAAAACAGAGGGGTGACTCCTGGCATGTGTGTAAGCAAAAGAGCAAAAAGGATAAAAAATAACCTCATCATCCATCATGTTTATCATCGCCAAAAGTGGGAGGGGGAGGAGGGCATATAAATTGGTGGGTGGTTTGGGTTTACTCAATAAAATAAAAATTTATACATACACTTTTTTGCACGGAGACAGAAAGGGGTAGAAGGTACAGAGCTATTGATGATACTTTCGATTCCATTCATTCCCACTTTAGAGTTTTTTGATATGATATATTGTCCCACACGACCACGGCCGTGACTGACTGCCGAACCCACGCAAACTGCACATTTTACTATCATCGTCATCTCATCTCATCATTACATTTCATTACACATATTATTATTACACTAGAGAGGTACATGCAGTTACTTGAGTTACACATGTTTTCATAAAAGGCGTCCGGTGATCATAAATCTGTCACTTTTTAACTCTGTTCCAATAATACAACACCACCTTTCCTCGTCTCTCTCTGCTGCCTCCTTCCCTTCGCTGTATGCAAAAGTAGTAGCCTGAATTAAAATCATCCTCAGAATCTAAATTAAACAAGAAGCGTTTAGTTTGTTATGTGCCATTCATTCATGTGTGGGGAAGGCTGTAGGGAGGAGGTGCGGGTAGTCGTCAGAGTCACACAACATTATCATCGCCATTACCATTCCTATTATGATTATTACCTCCGTTAGTTATTGCTTTATTCTCTGGCTTCTCTGCCCACTCTTCGGAGCCGGGCTTAGAGATTGGTTATTGGATCCCTCTGTACCTGGGATTCTGTGGGATAGGGCGATAGAAGAAGAAGAGTGAATTGAATAAATGTCATTTCAGCCTGTTTGTGGTCTATAATAACACCTCTCTACCTATTCTCATTTTCATTCCTCTCCTCCTGAACAGAGTGGAATGAATGGATATTGCAGTTTTGCAATTATTAGCTTCTTCTCTTCTTCTCTCTGGGCTCCAATTCCTCAAAGCCCAAGCCAAACACTGTTCCTCTCCTCAACGTTCCCATTTGGATTAAAAGCCTATAGGGACAGGGACGTTCACTTCCAGCCCACTCACACCTCACTTGTGAATTGTGAAGGGAAAGTGAAAGCCAAACAACCGCCTTCTTCTTCTTCTTAGTTTTTCATCATGAATTCCAAGTGTCCCCTCCTGATCCCTCTTTTCAATCTCATAAAACGCAGGGATCCTTACCTAATCTAACACGGTGTCCAAAAAGGAACCAATATTACCTCTCAAACCCAGGTTCCCGAAGTCCTTTTTGATTATTAATTCGTCATTAATTCACTTTACTTGGGAGAGAATATGTGTGTCTGTGTGTATTTCAATAGTAAATATAAATTTTCTATTACATTCCAGTATTTTTGTGTGAACGGTGTAATTTGATGGCAACACTATCTGAGCATATTGTGAACCGATGAATACTGCAAACGGAAACTGGTTGGTGGACATCCCACGAAAAAATAGAGAAAGCCCGAAGCCCATCAATTGAAAACATCATTCGCTTCCTTGGTTATTCATAAATGCAGAATACAAGATTCCAGTAGCATCACATCGAGCATGTAAGTGATTTTCCTTTCGTACAGATTTAAAGCCATGTTATTGAAGAAAGTAAAAGGAGTAACTTTTGGTATGCCATCCATTCGGGAACAACACAACTGAACTGAGGGACAACTATGGCCAGTATAATTTCATATGAGACCCGTAGACATAGATGTAGACTTCACAGCATGGGCAAAGTAATCATTCTCTTGAACAATCTTCATAAATCTTTCATTGAGAATCAAAATCGGATGAGTAAGCAAAACCAAGAAAAAAAAAGAGGAGGGTTAAGACAGCTAACCTAAGAAAAAACGTTTTATCCCTCACTGCCTTGCGATTGCGAAGTGGGAAAATAACCATACAACACTAAGCAACTGGGTACTCCCTGATGGGTCGACTAATTTAACTCAACAAAACAAACTTGAAAGACCTCAGGTCCTTAGGGTTGTATATAAAAAGCTGAGTTTAGAGAAGGAACAAGGGTTCATTGGCATTGTGGGACAGATACGTATGTATCTACATCTTTGGCCAAAATGAGCTTCAAACAAAAGCCGAAGGTGCTGTCCCATCTTACCCCAATTCTGCAAAAATGCGAATACGAAGCGAATTTTCATGGAAACTTGTCGTGACATTTCTGTTCTTTTCAAACATGTTTCTTGCACTGGTTAAAAGTTACTCGCATTTTATTAATGACGAAAAAGATCGACAGTGCAAGGCAAAAATGACTATTCAATATAATTGGTTCTCATTGCGTACTTTCTCGGCGTACAAAATTAACCGTTTCCCAACAAAAATAAAGACTGGAAAGATCATTTAAGTGGGCAACTTTAACATCCACGTTAGAATCCAATATTCGTGTAAAATCATAAAGTATTGTCGAAGCCTCTATGAAATACCAAAAGAGATATCTTACTTTTACTATGGTTTTCCCTTCCTTTCACTGCTTTTAATCCAAGATTGAGTGTTGTGCTCGCAGGGAAATGTGATATGATGAAATGTAAAACCAATGTTTTGTGGCTAGACAATATTTCGTTTCATGTGGATATTAAATATTTTCAATTAATTTACTGCACTTGTTTGGAATATGGAGCAACACTTTTCAAATTGACGTAACGGTTTTCACTAGGCAGAGACTAGATACAAAGCATTGAAGAAAGTAAGTCTCTCTTTACCCCATTATAAATCCTATGTTCTTTAGTTTGGTCTTCAAAATGACTCACACATGCCTTAAAATCCCAAGAATCATGTTGGAGCAAGAAAAAGTGAAAGTCGAACAGCGATAATGTGACTCTTCAAGTTACACTTGAGATGACACACTTGATACTTGGTGTAGAATTATTATTGTCTCAATCATGACCGAGAAATGAAAGGTTGGAAGGTCAGACGAAAATAGAATATGGGCGATAAAAAACAATGATCATTATGTAAAAAAAACAGCTTCAGACAAGCTTCATTCTTTATTAAGCTTGCGTTGTTCGGAGTCATGGTTTTTCATATTCCGGATTGATTTTTCCAAATGTTTGCAAAGCATTGACTCCATCCAATATAATTTATAAAGTGGGTTCGACGTACGTGATTATTACACAAGCCTCCCATTCTTTAAACGAATTGGTTTTAATTGCGAGAGATCGACGTCTTATGTGTTGCTGAGAAATAAACATTCATAATGATGGAGTTATTCAACATTCACAATTTCCCTCTGTGATCAGATGAAATGTGACAAACTTGTTGTGAATGGTATCAATTACCAACTTTGCATATCGATGGCGAATCTTGCTTTTACTTTTCTGCTTTGTGAGGCCCCTTTAACAGGTCTTTCATCGACTAATGGGCATGGAGTAGGAAACCTTTCTATATCTCCAAGTTCAGTCGTACATTTACCTTTAGCTGTCTGTGATTATCTGAGAGATACCTAGTAATCATGTCGATAAGGGGATAATAATTGAAACCTGTCTGTATGATGTGATAAAGACTGAAAAGAAGAGCCTGATGAATGTTCTCTAATTTTACAAGTTTTGTTGTTCGAACTGTAAAGTTATTAAAAGCAAGAGCAACACACCGGAAACATCAAGTTTTTAAAACCTTCAAATTTCCCTAAATATTGTGGTGTAATAATGTATAGGGCTTTAACTGCTGGTATTCATCATTGATGTTTAGACAGTGTTTGACAAGAGCTGACATCGTCTCGTACCAAGAAGAGAAGAGATTTTATGTAAATCAGAGGCATTATTGTGCTCATCTTTAGAAGACCGGTGACCCCTTTTCTTCTCCTTCTCTTCGTCATCTTATAAGATTAATAATTGTAATCTCCGTCGTTTACAGTTTTGAAAGATTTGTTACGTCGAAAATAGCTTGGGTATTAAGAAGATAATAAGTGCAGAGAGAGAGATTAGTTTTATGTGTACTTATTGTTAGGAGAGTCAAGAGTTGCAAGGACAGGCAGAGGGAGATTGAGGCAAGGGGAGGAAGAGAGAGAATCCGGGTATTCCATTCGGTTTCGGTGTTTTATTTTCATTCTTGTTAGGAGAAAACGGAGCACGTTGCCCCAAGCATTCCATTGACTCTCTCCTCTGCTAATGCTATAATGGTCGCAGAGACAGGTTCTTTGCCATATAAATGCTAATACTTTGCAATATAAATTCTTCATCCTGCGTTATTGACAAAATGTGTGAATGTGGTTACCTTTGTTGCATGACGTATATTTAAGGGTGTTAGCTTCCCATTCAATTATCCTGTTTGCATTATTTATTTATCAAAAAGGGATTCAAGAAGCTCAGTTATTTTGCCTTGCAAAAGGTTAAAGTAAACCGGCGTCACGCCATGTCAAATATCATATCGTTTGGAGAAACAGAGAGGATTTAAGAAAATGTGAGAGTTTTGTTTGTGTAGAGAAAATAGCAGCAGCAATCCACTCTTGTGCAACCTCCTGTTTTTCGATGATAGAGAGACAACCAAACCAAAGGGTTCCTATAAACACTCCTCTGCTCTTCTGTTGTGTGTGGATGGATGGCACAAGAATGAAGAAAATGATCATTTTTATTGTGCAGATACTCATCCTGAATTACTGCCAATATTTTTTTCAGCCCTCTCTCTTTATCTTTCCCCCTTTGCTTTTCATCTGCTTTAAGTTGCAAGTGCACGTTGGTGTGCCATACCATTCACTCACACAAACAAAAGGAAATACCATCAGAAGAGCCCGAGAGAGAGAGAGAACAACTTTCTTTTCTTGTATTCTCTTCTTCTGTTGCAAATATTGCTGCACACAAACGTTGTATATACTCTTTCGACAAAGCAGGGTATGTGACCTTCGCATATATATGCATACATAATCATAATAAAAATATTTAAGCCTCCTATTATTCCATTTCATGATGGCACCCAAATCTCAAACGTTGTTAGCAGGAAAGTGCACAGTGTGTGTCATGCCGCTTTGGAAGTAATAATAATATAAGACACACTTAACTTGCTGAGCTTTCTTTCTTTCTTCCTTCATATAACGATGGAGCTGAACAAATCCTTTGCTTCCTCCTAACGTATCATAAATATAAACATGCGTCACGTCTTTAGTTAATCACGCTCTTTATACCAAATTCAATTGACATTTGTCTTCTTGCACAACGTGGGGCACAGGAGGAATGGAAAGGTCATTTTTATGGAACAGCAGTCGCATATTGCCCATAAAACTCGACGTTTTTTGTTCAGTTATAGACTTTTTTTTTAAAAAGGAACGATGTGGTTTATGCTAGGCTTGAGTCTAAGCTGAAAGTTACCCTTGGTGAAATGAATGGTTATTTCTTTTATCTTTCCAGCTTCCTTGAGTTGTTGCGGTGGTGGAAAAGAAGATGCAGAGTAGTAGTGGGTCTTTTCCTTCTCGGAGTTTCGGAGGGTGGTTTGGAGTTGGACTGGTGGGTGATGAAGAAGAATGAAGACAATGAGCGTCTGAATTTGGATTGTAAATAAAACCACAGTAGTGCCGTTTTACTTAAAGATGTGCGGTGGGGTAGAATAAATATGTGTCTACGTTGAGCACCTAAAGGTCATCCCGTCTTCAGACAGACAAGGAATGAACGGGTCGTAAAAAGTGATGTGATGTAGAAAGTGAGTGGTTTATGCAATATTTTGTAGGATGGGATACGAAGCGTACGAACAAGATATGGTTGCAAATTTCTCCCGAACTCTTTACCCAGATGAAAGTATCAGTGAGGACCCATACAACACTTCATGGTTCAACACAACCGAGGATGAAGAAGACTCTTCCGAAGACACTCACAACGTCGGATTGGCCCTTCTACTTAGCACTTTTTGTGCAGCGACGGTGTTTGGAAATGCATTAATTGTCGTAGCAGTGGCACGAGAGCGCTACCTTCATTCTGTGACCAATTACTTTATCACGTCCCTTGCGGTTGCTGACTGTTTAGTGGGTCTAGTGGTGATGCCGTTTCAAGCCATATTTGAGTTGATGAATAAAAGATGGATCTTTGGGGAGTACGGGTGTGACCTTTGGCATTCACTGGACGTCCTTGCTTCCACCTCTTCAATACTCAACCTCTGCGTAATATCTTTGGACAGATACTGGGCAATTACAGACCCTTTCACATACCCCTCTCGTATGACCACGTCAAGAGCGTGCTTTCTCATCGCCCTTGTATGGTTTTGTTCTAGTCTCATCTCCTTTCCAGCCATACTGTGGTGGCGACATACAAGGGACCAGCCCATCCCTCCCTTGGAATGTCCCTTCACACAAGATATTGGGTACCTTGTATTCTCGTCCATCATATCCTTCTACGGACCACTCGTCGTCATGGTCTTTACCTACTACAGAATTTACAGAGCTGCTGTGGAGCAAACACGAAGTCTCAAGTTGGGTAGCAAGTTATGCACTGACGGTGACATGGAACTTACTCTACGAATCCACAGGTAGGTCACTTTTAATCTGCACGCGTAAGACGTTATAGCTATAGACTTAACCACTTAAGTCCTTACAATTCCCTTCGGCATTAGTATCCGTACTCTTTTGAATGCTTGCTAATCTGATGACATGGAATGACCTTAGGGGAGGAGGGCGACATGTCAACAACCCACATACCGAACAAGCACAGGGTGACCGGTCTCATCATCAGCCTGCAAAGAATCATCACCCACATCCTCATCACACCCCTGCACATCAAAATTCAGACGAGTGTGACTCTGACATTGGCCACATTGACTTGGAAGGTGGGAATGGAACGTCACCTCCAAGGAGCAACTCGGTCCGAGTGGTCCCAAAGAATTTGAAGCATTTCAGCATCAGTCGCAAGTTGGCCAAGTTTGCGAAAGAAAAGAAGGCTGCAAAAACATTGGGAATTGTCATGGGGGTATTCATCGTCTGTTGGCTCCCCTTCTTCGTGACCAATCTTATTTCTGGCTTCTGCCGCTCTTGCTTGCAACAAGCAGAACTTGTCACTGATATTGCTACCTGGTTGGGATGGATCAATTGTGAGTGGGAACAGTTTGTTCTGACTAATTTGTACAATTCGCCAGGTTGGCTCTGCTATTAACTATTTCCTCTTGCTATCTCTCTTTTACAGCTTCCATGAATCCTGTCATTTACGCCAGTATGTCCCGTGATTTTAGAAGGTAAGTGGATTGGATTATTCTTTCATTCAAAGAAATTAGAACTGTATTTTTGCAATACGAATCACCGTCGATTCTATGTCCATCTGCATCAAATCCGAGTAACCTTAGATTGGGACATTATGACATTCTGATTTTAAATTAATGCACAAGTGTTTATTTTCATCACAAGTTCGAGACTTCCTCGTGACGTTATCCGTTTTCAATTACTGATATTATATGAAACTTTGTGGGTCTGGAACTTTCCTTCGTGTGTTACAAACAATTAGAGTTAGGCAGAAGTGGTTAGTTTGACTTTTGGCAGGTTGCTCAATCCAGATTTTCATCACCCAAATAGATGTAATATGGGGACTCTAGACTGTATGGAGTGTAAAATTATTATGGGTCGCAATGGTAGCAGAGGCCTTTGATCTAGTTGTTTAATGACCCCAACGTTTTGGTTTTGGTCCATTTGATAAGAAGCCGCAACCCAACCTCATTCAACTTTTGATGAAATATGAATCAGAGTGGACTTTTTATTGGGTTACCTTACTGCTCCGTCGTAAATCATTCACCACGATCAATTCCGCAATAAGGTAGAAGTCTATATCCCTCTAACTTATCAACAGAAGGAGTAGGTGGCAAATTTCAATATATATCGTAATTGTGACGACGACGTCATGGGATAACAGAAAAGGAACACTAGAAAGCTCTGCTTTGCGACATTATTATTATTCTGTGTTACGTATCCATTGCATATGCACAGAGGTTTGTTTACGAAAGCTAAGCTTCATTGTAAGTAGCTTTGTTAACTTTCACCATCGCCATCGTCGCCTTATTTAGACACACGGTCTGACTGATGTAATGTAGAAGACCAAACAGGTCTCCAGTTTCTCTGGGAGGTTTGTTAGTTGCCATAACGTCACTATTGTTTTTGAGTTTCAGTTTGGGAGGTTCAAGAGATACGTGTTATTCTCTTTATGCCTTCCATTACTTTATCTTTATTCAAACAAACATTGAAGCTGCAGGGAAGATAGGTTCTCCACTAGAAGGAAAAGCGATGGGTTTCCTTTTTGTAGACACGCGTTGTCCCAACCATCCTTCCTTCATCATGGCAATTCAAGAGAAAAGACGCAATCTCAACCAAACCAAGTCCTCGCTTTCTCCTCGATGGACTACTTTGCTATCAAGAGAAAGTCACCCATGCATTTCAGTCACGTTGTTCGTTACTCTGTGTACCCTTCCCCCCGTCTCTCTTCCATATATCGAGACTTTGGTTGGCCCGAAGTATTTATAGGAGTGAAAGCGGGAGGAATGTTGGTAGACTACTGCTAGAACATCAAGTATAAAATAATAGGTCTCATCAAGGGTAGTGAGACATCAGAGTGTAACTCTCGATAGGTGTGAAACTATCTACACACAATCTCAACAAAGGGTCCATTTGAGCATCAATACCTGAGTCGTCCTTTGGACCACAGAGAAATCAAACACTCTCCGACACCAAGGCCTTTCTCCTCTGCTACATTTGTTTGTTTGTTCCAGAGGGGCATAGCACATAGCAAGGCACTTTCTATCTTTTCCTTTTAGGAGATAGCAATCAGTCAAAGAGAAGCTGCAATTCGTAGTTGTGGATACGGTTTAAGCGCCATGTCACTTCCCTTCCCCTCACAGCATCCCCACTACTATCTCTACAGCGGAGCGGATTTATGTATTACTCCTTTCTTCCTTCCTTTCCTTTCCGCTTCCTCCTGCAGTAGATTGTGTGATTGTGCTGATAACCTAACCCAATTAAGCCCATATCCTCATTGCCCACCAAAATGCATTGCTCCCTCATCTTACACACAATGAGTCGGACGCTGCTGCCTACCGTCTCACAATTAAGTATAATCATCAAGGGAGTAAATCGAAATCCAATTGTTCTCTTGTAGTATTTTGCCTATTGATCTTTTCCATGCCTTTCCACGAGCACCCACATTTTGCTGTGGCTCCACAGATTTTCACGTGAGCGAAGAATTATGTAGTCTACAATATAGTCAGGGGGGCTGATGCTCTGGGGAACCAACTCTGATAAAGAAAAGAAGGTAGAGAGAAAGGTTCTAATTTCTGTTTCTAATTTTGCACTTTGTAGGCAGTTCATTAATCATCGCTCGCACTCTCTCTTCTCGTGTGGAGAAAGTACGGTACAGATAAGCAACCACTTTTCCACCCTTTAAGATCCACAATTTAATTCTGGGCAATCTTAAGTCAATTCACCAACCCTACGCACTAATGCAGGAGTTGAAGCGATAAGCAGACGTGGTAAGAGTCCTGTGGTAGACCCTGAATTCGTAACTAAATGAATAAAATGTGATCAGTGGAAAAGAAATTGACCCACTTAAGAAAGTCATTAGGGGTAAAAATGAAGAAGCCTGCATGGATCCATCGAAGAGGTTGTTTCACCCTTCCTTTTGCCTTGACTGACTCCCAGCCACGGAAGTCTGTATTTTTCCCATTATTAGTTTGGAAAGCAAGCAATTCACGAGTGCAAGAGGGACAAGGGGACAGAGAAGGAGAGGAGAAAGATATAGAGGACGAGATGTGTGGCTCGTTAGATTAGGTTAAATGTAATGATCTCATCGCAACTTCCTTTTCCCATGAGACTAATAGATAGTTTGTCCAACTCCAATCCAGGTTATAGAGGAGCTGACTGACCACAGAAATGGACAGACTTGGCATTTTATTGCGGAAAAGCAGTTAGTATAAAGCATTAGAAGGAAAGCCTACAATGTGAGCCTCTGGATATCCATTTGTAGGACTGTAGCATCGATACCAGAACTGCGGACAGAAAGAAAAAAGAGCATTCCAAAAAGAAAGTTGAGGGACGTAATGCCAACCTAGGAATCGCCATCGTTCTCATCTTTATCATTGCCTTTTCCCTTCTCTCTCTCTCTCTCTAGAATAAGACGTTTTGTAGTAGGAACATAACGATTCTAAATTTCACTTTTCCTTCTTTGTCAATAAGCTTATTATCAAGTCTTCCTTACTTTCACTCCAACCGTTTGACATGTATATTTTTAGGGCGAAACAAATGTCAAATTAGTAAACTGAATGTCTTCCATTATTTCTTTTCATGACCGCATTACCAAAGTTTAAGGTTTCATAAAAGCACAAGAACGGTCCAAAGTATGAAAGGGAAACGACGTGGGTCTCTAAAAATAAAAATTGTTTATTTGGAAATGCTAAGAGTTGTAAGGCTTCTCTTTGAGTTTGAACAAGGTATCCGCCAACTCTTCAAATTGCTTTTTATTTGTTATTGTTATCTTTGCACAATAAGAACTTTTAACTTAACTTGAAATGAATGTGAAAATTAATTTGTGGAATTTTCTCTTTGTAAATGTTGGCTTCTACCGCAAATTCCTTGATTTTTTCAACATTGCTGAAACATTTTGTTTACAAAAGCCGGAGAAAATCTGAAATAAACATGTCTTCATTTCACTCATCCATCCAAACGTGGACTACGTAATTAAAAGTGAGGTCTGTCCAGGAATGTGCAGGATTTATGCAACTTAAATTCGTTAACCTGATATTTTTTGCATCTTTGAACTTGCTACATAACATTTTTCCTCTCTCTCTCTCAAAGCATTTGAACTTGAAGAACTTGTTTTAAGTAATGATGCAATGACATCTCCACTTCAAATTAGTCCTTTAAAATGACGCTTTACAGAACGCAACGCCCACCTACACTAAAATTAGAATTGTGTGTTTCTACATGACTTGTCTCCAGGGACGTCATACTTTTCTTCTCCACCATTCAAGGGGCAGTTGTTGTAGCGGAAGGTGAGGTGAAGCTGCCAATGTTTCACCACCCACGGAAGTTGATATTGTTTCACCCCTATATTTCCAATCACTGGGAAAGGAAAGTTGGTCGGCTTCAGTTAGTTAGATTTAGGAAAAGAATCATGTGACCCTTCCAACATGTCTTAAGAGATGGATGGAAGGCCTTCCCCAGTAATTAGTTAGGTACTTCAGGTTTACTACGTATTTATGATGGGGAATAGAAAATGATCTTCGTCATGCTCTAATCATAGTTCCTTTTCCTTCTCATGGGCATTCAGCCTCATAATTATTACATGTCATGGCTCATGGGAAATTCAGCAGTTACATGACAGGCTTACAAAGACATTTCGCAACTTTCCAGTTTGCTTCGTTGCTTCACCTCGGTAAAAAATAGAATTCTATACCTTCGCTTTGTCTTTCATACTTTCTTAATGCATTTCATATTATCCTCATCCTCTTGATGTAATAAGGGAATTGTGAAATATGAAGAGAAAGTCACAGAGGATGGTGGTGGTGTAATAGGGGACAGAGGATTAACAAATAGGATCAAGAAGAAGGAAGGCTCGATGACCTGTTTATACTCGAGTATAATAATAATAATAATAATGTCAAAGAGGGTGTATTAAAGTTCACTTAGGAATGAGCTTATTTTCAAAAAGCACTTTTCGCAAATCAAAGTGGTAAATTGCCTCTCTGTCAAGCCTGTCTAAATATTTACCAACATCCCAAAAATGTGGTTTACTTCTCGTCTAACAAGTATTTAATTTTCTCTCTTGTTCGTTGTATAGAGCTTTTGGGAGGGTCATTTGTGCGTGCTGCTCTCACAGGATAAAGAGGCCGTACAGGGCAGGGGTTTTAACCAGGAGCAGACTTCCCCGACTGACTCAGGTAAAAGCAAGGATGGCAGCAGAAGGGGGAAAAGGAGAAAGTACCAAAGAGGTTTCTTAAGTTTCTTTCTTTTACCTTTCACTCTTACACACGTATTATCCCACCCTTCTTTCCTTCCTTCTATCTTCTGACCATAACTTTCTCCCTACCGTAATTCCCACAGGTCGTAGTTATGTTAAATGTGCTCACCTTTAAACTTCTCCCTTGTCTTCCATAGCCACTCTCTAAATATCCCTCTTTATGTGGTACTAGATTATGTGTGGTCTTTGTCTCATTTTTACCAACAAAAGCACATACTCTGTCCATGAACTACAGAGTACAAAACAGTAGCATGACGTGCCATGCCATGAAACTTTGTGTAGAGAGAGAATGGAACGATGTGTACTACACAATATGACCCTAAAAGATTATAGAGCTGGCAGACAACGAGGCTAGTGTGTAAAGACTTATTTGGCGTTCATGTGGAAAGATGATTTTCACAAAGATGAGTCGTTATTGCGGCTCAAGTCGTCTTGAGTAGCACTTGAACCGTGAACCGATCCGTGATCACCAAGTATCAGTCTTTCTTGTAGGTAATAATATTGGCTGGGAGAAAGCTGGAATGTGAGAAACTTTCTTTGTGCTCAAGAGTGTAACGAAGTGATTGGTTGGATGGTATTAGATAAAGAAAATACTTTGGATGCTGTACAACGAAACGAAATGAACTACTCGCTGGCACTATTTTGAGGTTTTTAGAGCAAATACAAAGTATAAAGATTGCTGAGAAGAAGAGTTAGCAGAAAAGAGAGGATAGAGACGATTCACATGATGAACGAACGCAAGACATGCAGGGAAACTCAATTTATGTCTGAACTTTAGCAGGCACCCCCTCTTCACGATTAACCTCCATCCTTCCTTTATCTGAATTTAATCTGGATGGAGAGATCTATAATCCAAACCCTTTCTTCCCACACATCCCATCCTTCACCTCCATGTCAGACTATGCGAATAAACATGAGAAATTTACCTACTCCTGCAGAATTAGTACCCTACCTAAAAGAGCCATCATTGTGTACGGAGCCTATAGTGGCGAAATACATTGCAGGACCAATGACAACGTAAAATTGAAAGTAGACAAAGCATAACTAGTCTTTCATTTATATTCGAATTAAACATCATTAGTAATGATTTGTGTTATTTTACCATATGCAGCCATTTTCGTAGAGAAATTCGCCATCCTTCCTAGGTTAGTAGGTGACTTTCACCCAAATACGGTAACACTTTTAGTTGACGTATATTCTTCTATGTAGCTAGTCACTATCAGGCTACGCACCCGTTGCATGCCCGCAGCTTTGCTAGTGTAGATGTAGACGAACACTTCTTGCACTTTAGAAAACGTTTACATGATGTAATCCATAGTCTTTTTGTCGACTCTGCTGCTGCTGTAGTGGTTAAGCAGTAGGAAAGAGCATGATTTCTCGTTGTGCACACACATTGGGTCGTTGCTTCAGAATTATTTTTAATACCGACGTTTGTTTCTTCTTTGACTAGTCGATGTCCACCACTGTCACAACTGCAATAAGCACCGCGACTCCTGGCATTCCGAAACAACGGCCCGGTGTGGCTGGAAGCTCTTCTTCTGGGAGTCAAGAGGCAATGCAGATTTAAAAGAAGAACAAGGACTATATATCTTCAAATCAAACTACACATACACCCTTTAATCTTCGACTATGACTGAATACCCCAACGGTAGAATTATTGGTGTAGAATCAAATGTATCACATCAATTTTTTACTATGATGCTGATTTCACTTATTTCATAGTAATTTATCTGACTCAGTATATAAATTATGTGGCAAATTTGAACTCACTTGCGATAAAGATGATCTCTGCCCTCATTCCGTTTGTAGACTTATTATTAGAGCGCTTCACCTTGTATTCACTAGTGTACATTAAACTATTTACGCGTGAAGCTGACAATCGCCATCAAAAATTGCGTGATAAGTGTTGTTACCTATTGAGTCGTAAGTCTCCACTAATTTCTGAAAAGGAATTCGGGATAATTGTATTTTAGCTACCGGTGTCTAGGCAACCAAATGTGAGTGAAAGTGTAAACGTGGTGCTGAGGAGACGAAGAAGTTCACAGATTAAATTTTCTAAACGTTTCAAATTGAGATTCTATACTATAGCTTTCTTGGTGAATTCGTGTATGTATTTTTGCTACTGACCACATAACTCAAATCTTTCTCCTAAAGTGATGTCAATTTGATTACAAATTTGTGCTATAAATGAACTTGATATGTAACTGAGCGTCACTGAATGTGCGAGAAACTCTATAGAAGTACTTTTAGGTGCTGTCACTGTATGGTTATGATCTAATTGATGTGTCTAATTGAAGCGCTTCTCAATCCAAGTAGTCCAGCAGAATGTTTACTTAGACTGTGTATAGAAAAAGGGAATCAACAAAGTTGCAGAATACCCCAAAAGTGTCATTCTTGGTCGTTCCTTCCATTGAGCAACAGTTGCATGATGATTTTCCTTTTCAGATGAGTATAATATTGATGTCATTGTGTGATCTAGCTATCCTTCTGCAAATTTTAATTGTTATGATCAGACGTGCCCTGCAGTTCATTTATACATCGGTTCTCCCACGAAATAGATACCAGGACGGTAATCAAGGGTATGATTATACCTGATTATAAAAATGATCTCAAAAAAGTATTTGCGACTAGTGAATATCCTTTGTCACGTACATTGTTATTATTATTACTGTTGTTGTTTGAATATTTTCATTACATAATCTGTTCGTTCAAAGGCTTGTTCGTAGTATGACATAGAGAAGAATAGAATTAGAATTGAAATCGTCGTAGAACAGTAGCAAATATTACTGGATAGAGTTAAGTTGCCATTAATAAATCAATAAAACTGTATAATTGACAGATTTCCTTCTCATTCCATAAGATGACAATGACTCATGACAATGAGTGCTCCATGGTATGCGACAGGTTTATGCAAAATGGACAGAAATGCAGAGGTTAATCATGTGAACCAAAAGGAACATGGCATGACAATATTTCAAGCAAAATAGATTTGAGGCTTTAATCCTTAATCATGTTGACAAACTTGCAACAATGCAATGGTAACGCTTAATAATCCAACTTATGTAATTATTTCACGCCAGCATCATTTTCATTCATTTAGCGTCATAACTTAAAACTTGATTTATAAAATACATAACGAAAGTAGCTTAGTCAAATCAGCCATCTCCTTACGTGTAACACTAACACTTGTCATAATTAGTAGATGCACAGTATATTTTGATTCGTCACGCTGTGACACTTTTCATTCTCCATGCTCACGCTGACATTGAGTTGGCTTTGTCGTCATTCTTGATACTATAAAGCTTAATTTTGTCTCGCTTCCATTTTAACTGCCTCCGTATTATTAATTCATTTATTTAAAAGCAGCTCTGCACAAAACAGGATCAGCGAAACGTCAAAGTGCCCTCAATGGTGAACGCCTGATGTTTTGCTGAGAAAGTTTTATGAAGGACCATTGCATTTGGGAAAACAGCATGCTTATGAATGCGAAGACGCTTTTAGTTAGGTTGACATTGATTTAGATAAATACTAGCAACTGTCTTAATTGCATTTCCCCACAACATCTCAATCATTCTCACACACAAGTAATTATGTAATGTTTTTAACACACAGCAAACCACAAACAAATCCATTACGCAATACACAAATAACATAACCAAGAGATTTCCTACGTACTCATCTTCTTCATCCCTCAACAAACAACAAAATACTAATTTTCATAAGACTACGAATAGAAATAGTGAACATGAATCCCCCAAAAATAACCTATTTAACTTTATTATAAAGAAGGTAGCAAAGTAGTGGTGAATGATAGCTGCTGTGCCGTGTTTAATACCCATTGAGTATGTTTCGCATGAGAGTAAAAACTTGATTAACAGGCAGTCCCGTCGGCAGATACATTTGTAAGAGAAACAGTTTTAACGTCACACTCTTTAAAACAGCCTTTGTTTAGGAAGAGCATTTAGGTACTAATTAAGTCAAATTATTTCTTTGAAGACCCATGCGAGTTCATGTCGGGGTACAAAAGTGACTTGCAATGTGCTCCTCTAAAGTACTTCTTTCTTGGCTTGTTTCAATTACAAGAAATGTAGATGTAGCTATGTTTGTTAGTTAACATCCCCCTTGCCTGGCTTTTGTCATCATCGTCCTTTTAGGTAGTAGTAAGTATTCTCTATACTTGTTTTTTAGCAAGTGGCAGTGTACAAAGAGCATTTACTTAACTAATTCAGCACTTTTCTTAGAATCCGATTGCCTACATCTTTTTAAGCAGCATTGGCCAGGTTTGACAACACTTTAGTAATTATTTATTCATGTCAGTGCAGTGATTCCCTCGGTTGGATGTACTGCAGCAGTGTAGTACTATCAGCTAATTAACTAGATACATATTTTGTTCATGAGATGTTTTAGCAACTACACATACTGTAATGCGTGTACCTAATCTAGAAGAATTTGCGTGCTTGCTTAAGTATTGTAATACCTGCCTTTTCCATGGCTAGATTATTCCAATTTAAAAACCACGTTGGATATTTTCCTCGTAAAGTTCGTTTTAAAAAGTCATATTAATGCTAGATGAATATTGCGAGATTGGGTTGTAATGCGCCGTGATGGTGATACAGGACTAATTTCTGAGCTGCTACATACTTATTTGAAGATCACAAGAGTCGTAAATTCCCTTAAGTTTAGTAATCTAAGGGGTTCTATCTTGTTTCTGAATTTCCTTTAAGCTGACAAGACAATACTTCATCGAGGGAAAGTAACAATGGACTTTATATGAAGGCACCTTATACAACAGTGTACACTACCAGTAGCTACATGCCCCAAAGGTATGTAATATCATAGCAGTCAAAGCAACGAAAAGAACTACACAATTTGTTGTAAAGGAACATTAGATAGGTTAAATCGTGGAATGAGAAAAAAAACAAATATGAATGGTTAAAAGAAGTATAACGTGAAATTCTGAATCAGGTCAAAAAGTCTTCAACTGAATGACATTTTTGTATTATTCAATACTGTCCAAAGCGTTCGTCCCATAAAATTACATGCAAAAAGGTGTAGGACGTCATTTGGTTAGCAACGTGAATATGACTATGCTACCAGCCACTTGAATTGACGGATAGATAGCAGCTATAACGAGAACGTCCAATAAAGTTGGACTGCTTCACCTAGCAGACTTTCAATACAAAGAAGGACAGTTTGTCGTCATATCTACTTGTCAACTTTAGTATGTGTAAAGACATCAGTGACTAGGCGCAAGTGAACCATATTTTCACAGAATGTCTTTTCCTTAAAACTTAGCACCTCTGATTAGTATAATCCATATTTGAAGCTTCTTAAACTGTCAACTACATTCACTCTAGTCAAACAAGTAACTCTTGGTCAGTGTCAAACATAAACTACAACGAAGTAAAGGAAACTCGGTCCGCTTTTTTCACTTGCCAAAATTAGTATATATTACGCGATTTCTTATACTACCTTTATAATTCACGATACCATTAATAAAATCTTTCATTCAGTCACAATCAATCAAAATGATTTCAGTTATAAAGTAAAATAAGCAAAACGATCGTAGAAAATAAGGACAACGTTTGTACATATAAAATGCATAGGAAATGAAAGCAAAGGGACTGACTGCCATTAACGGTGTGATTTTACAGACCTAGAGCGAAATGACAATGAATCACTTGATTCATTTTGCTGCCTCAACCAGATGCGCTAATTTTAGGTAACAACTTAAAAAGATGCCATAACAACTGACCTTCACACTCATACTTTGATATACTTATACTGCATGCACTTAAGTACTAACTAGGTAATTTTAAAGCAGTCGATGACGACGGGTCAAACCTTAAGCTGTATCTGGTACTAGTGCTTGAGGCAATAGGATGTATTAATGATAGTACTTAATTAGGTTTAGCCATTTATTTAAGAGTCTGTTTTCTTCTTGTCCTTCTTTTTCTTGAGAAACGATGGAGTTTTAAGTCCCTTCTTCTTCTTCTTCTTTTCTGCTTTGGAGGACGAATCTTCGGTGGAAATATCCTAAGAAACGTACAGAAATTACAAATGATGACCTGGAATAACCAAGGCAATAGTCTCTTACGTGTTGTTCTTCTTCGCCATTGACAGCTGCCTCACCTAAAAACCAGACAAGTCAAGTTAACAAAAGACAGCAACTTTGCTTAAACTTATTCAGTATGAATATATCGTCAGTTGTCAACATGTTTGTGGCAGAAAGACAATGCCATGCAAAAATAAAATAAAACGTTTAAAGCAAATTAAATTAAAACAAACCTTGCTTTGGAGATTTTTCAGAACCGGACCAACGTCTTTGTCTTAACTTTGCCTCAACTATGAACACGAGCCAAACAAAGCTTGTTATTCACGCAATGACATTTAGCAGCCAAATATGTTAGTTCAAGCAAACATTGTAAAAGTAAATTGAATTGCAAAACAAATCTCTTGATTCAATTTACTTCCTAAGCTGTTGATAAAAAAATCTTACGTTCACGAGGAAACCGTGCGGATTTGGACCGTGAAACATAAGGATCAGGAAAATCATTTGCTGAAACGGCAGACAAACTTATTCATGCAAGTATCATTCTTTATTCACAAGAAAAAGCTTCAACACATTAGATAAAGACAAAGCACCAAAAGCAAACAGCACGAAACAATTGATAGTTACAACAACGACAACGAACAACGACACGTTTGATAGGTTAGGCATTAACGTTACATAAAACAAGCATGAGGATTTGTCGACATGGAATTCAGAAAATACTTTCAGAAATGACATTACTAACCATCGCTCTGTACCACCTCAGGTCGGCTAGCGCTAGGGACCTGTTTCGTTTCAATTTGAAGGACTTGGGGTCTTCCAGCTGAAAAGTTATAAATTTGCTATGCAACCCTCCACCGTTTAATAGAAAACCGCAAACCAGCAGTGTGCCAAGAATTGAAGTAAGCATGTCAAGAACAATCAAATGTATCATACCATCGCCAACTGGAGAGGCTAAGGGAGTGGCATCGTCGTCAACTGTAAATTACAAAATGTAAAGTGTTATGGTAACGTAATAGCAAATGGGACGAAGAGTAGGTAATACCATCGCCTCGTTGTTTCTTCTCAACAGATTGCTTGTACTCTTCAATTTCTTCGTTTGTGACACTGTCGAATGGGTTTTTGGCATAAGGAGTCTTGTAAACGACAGCGTGATGTTGGAAATCTCTTTGAATTATTCCCTTTGATGCTGCTCCTACAAGGATAACCTGATCGCCTGTCCCACTGAGAGTCGCCTCCTTTGAATTAGAAATTTCACAGATTCATTAGAAGATGTTTATGAAGTTTTGTCTACATTCTACTGCCTACCTGAACTTGGCGTGCCTCATCCCATGTTACTCCTTCCAGGATTTGAGACTGTGGTCCGGCTGAAAGACCACCAGCACGGCGATGTTCTTTTATCTAAGAATGCAAAAGTGGTTAGCTTAGGATAGGGCCAGCAGACATGACACTCACCTGTTGTTGTAATTTCTTAAATTCCTTAGGATCGGTCCCCTTAGGTACAAACTGAAGAGTGCTCTCAATTCTAACAGCAGTACTATGTGTAGGAGATCCATCGGCGACCCACTGCAAGACAAAACCAAGTAACAAAATTAAAAAATGTAGTTAGTAAGACAGAATTAGTGCAGAAAGACAAGTGAGAGCTCCTTGTGCCAGTTCCAATAATCAAAAACCAATACGTTTCTACACATTACGTTATCAATGGTTTTGTCTTGCAGGGTGTACGATATGACAAGAAATGCAATTTCCTTATTCCATTAAACTTGACTCAAATGTACCAGACCACTGATTATTATTATGAGGAAATATTTTCCGACAACTCGCTAACAATTTATTGTCAACCAAATTGAGTCATAATAGTAACGAGGACAAGAGATTTTATTTAAGATCGTTCAAATTCAGATCATGCAGCAACAAAGCTTGTCGTCTACGCTTATCAGTAAATGCTACAGACTAACCATAATAACAATAAGTAGCTGGAAGTAACTACGAAAACTGGCACATTTCACAACGGCAGTGACATATCGATATCAAACACTCGTCTCTAGACGGCAAATCCTAGCCTGCTTTCCAAAAGTTTACTGATAAAAATGTCGCGAGATTGACAATAAAATTCTGTCATTTGTCTAAATTCCACTATTTTCCGGACAACCCAGTGAACTATGGCACAACTCATGGACTCCTTCCTACACAAAACTAGGCTCATTGTATTATATATTAAAACAAGGGTTTAATGAACAGTTGTAGCATGATAAAAGGTTAATTTGATTAAAGAAGAATGAAGAATGAAATCAGCACAAGGAAAGCTCAGAACAAGAGAAGCAATATCAAGATGTCTATTCAAATCTGATGACTTCTACCTTGGTTATCTTTTTCGGATCCTGTGTTCCAGTTTCCAAGACTTCCACTTTTTGGTACACATTCGGCGAGTTCAGCCAACGTGTCTTTTCCATGCCTCGGCGACCTTCCATGTACTTCTTCCAATTTGGGCTAAATAATAGGAAGGATTTT
>JAQIWU010000162.1:0-34477 GCA_034696445.1 Isotomiella minor
CAGCAGATTACGGCATATAGGTTGGCTAACAAGAAGTCTGCATTTTTTGCTCTAGTAGATCAAAAAATAGAATGGGTTGGAGTTGCATGGGATTATTTATTAGCCATGTCCTATGCACCGTAACTAATTTTATAACGAACTAATTTCCTCTCCTTTCATCTCTCTCACACTCACTCCCCATTTTCTTGATCTCATCTCATTTCACCCTGTGCCAACTGTAGCAATTAGAATACCGAACACCATCACCATCCATGCTCTTAAAATAACACAACTGATGTACATACATTTATACTTGGATAACAATTTCTTAACACCATGTAGGAACTCACTACATTCTTACTTCTATAGATGTGTGTCGATTCGATTCCTCCATTCACACCTAACAAAATTAAACCAACCGCAGAGGCATTAACTTAAATGGTTTTGACGCCCATTAAATTTATTTAATCCAAAATTTTTATCATATAATGAAAATCAAGGTTTGACTCCTTGTCACCTAATGCCATGCCTCGTCACACATTCGTCTTGGAAGAAGAAAGGAAAGCACGATGTTTTGTTTTCATTCTGCTTCATTTTTTGAGTCATGTGTACCTTGCTGCACTGACTGAACTTGTCGCTTGTTATGAAAAGTTGACATGTTTTTTATCCCCCGAATTTACCTCAGTGCTTGTGTGTGGCATGACTTGACTTGGCTGATGAAATTATGATAATTCGAAGAAAGTGAGGTGGGTTGAGAAGTGAAGAAGGAAAGGCAAAGGAAACCACATTCACGTAGATGATTTTGACATGACATGGCATGGCGTTGCATGCATGTTGCTATGCTGCATTTGCATTGTTGCATGTGCACACATTAAAAGTCTCTGTCCACGCAATTGTCATTGCCATTGTCATTTTGTCATTTCGTTGTCATCGGAGTCACTCGCACTCATCATCACTTTTTATGTAGGTCTTCACTTATTTGCTTATTAATAATAAAGTGGAGGACTGAGGAAGGGTTGAAAAAAAAATGGAATTAAGGGTTCACTCCTTGCAGTGCATGGACGTAGTGAGGCCCACACTAAAAACATCATTATATTGTACTCATGATGAAGTCCATGTTGATAATGTCTTTAATAAACGGCCCACTTTCACATTCACACAACAGGAGGAGGGAGCATAAATAGATAGATGCGCAGATAAAACGGAATATTTAAATATTAATCAAAAAAGTCCATCTGTTTTTTTGTGTGTGTGTTGTTCGTGTCCTCATGTTATGCCCATTCGTTTTGTCTCCTCTCCTCATGTCCTATCTGTCCTGGTCCATCTAAAGTATCTGTCTTCCCTTGCCTCTTGGTGGTGGGGTTTCTTCATCTGCTATTCTTTCTTTAATTTTAATTCTGGTCAAGTGGTTCTCTCAAGTCGGCACCCTCTCACCTCAACCTCAAAATCTAAATCAAACTTCATGCCACTCGAGACAAGAGTCCAGAAGAGTCCCACGCTCTGACATGTGTGAACCTAAAAGAGTGGAGAAATTGTCCTGCTAATAAGATTCATCTTGTTCTTGTTCTGTTGTGATGTGGATGTGATGCAATGTGACAACGAAGGAACGAGGGGAAAGTCCTTTAGGAGTAAATAGTACAGTACATAAGATTTTGTTGGACTTGATTTGATAGATGGGTAAATTTGAATTGATGTGGGTAGAATAAAATAGGTCTGCCATCCTTGCTTGCGTGTAGCAATGGTATAAGGGGAAAATAGATAGTATACCTATGAATAAATCAAATAGAGAATGAAAGGAAGAGGTTTTTTGGAGTCTATGAGAGCATTAATAAAAAGCAAGTGGGGATACTTAACCAAGGCATCAGCTTTAAGTTTTTAAGGTTTAGGTTGTTGGACCATTGTCGCATCATCGTACCATTCATTTCTTTCACTTTATTTCCTTCCCCATCTCTGATCTCACTCTTTGATAATTTCTTCCACTTTTTTAAATAAAAAAACCAACTGACAAAGTCCAAAGTGAAAAATGTCATCCTCTCTACGTTCCTGTCATCCAATCCAATTCACTGGTATCATTACCTAACCTTATTTCTCGTTATACTCGGCCCAGTTGCGTCTGTCTACCTTGTCTGCTTACCTTCCTTTCTTTTGCGCCTACCTCTTGAGTACCTTCTCCCTCACCATCATTATTACGCAACAAAACATAACATAAGGTAGAAGGAAGAAGAGGTACACAGATAACAACGAGGACAATAGGAGGGTAATAATGGCACGACGTCAAACTCTTGTCGTATCGTGAGATTCCATGCTCATGTATCTCGAGTTTTAAAAATGTTTCTTTCCACTCGCACTCAAATCTGGACTTACAGCTTGGTGATGATGGTGATCCTGGAAAGAGGACTTGGATCTTTGAATCCCAATTTACCAACAAGTTCAAGAAGACTTTCATCAATAAAGTCCTATATATTTCTTTTTAATGAACTCTTAAGTACTTTCCTCAATAATGATATTTGATTTTATTGAGAAGAAAAACAAAAAATCATAATTTATCGCCTTCCTCAGTTTTAAACTGTTGTCCAATGTTGCGTTTGGAATTTGATCTTGGGCAAGATTGTTTGTTTGTTTGGTTGGTCATTCCAGTGTACAGAAAAGCAGCATTTTTATTTCTATACAGTCCAGTCTCCTCTCCTACGCTCTCTTTCCCTTTCTCATATGTCATGGAAATGTATTACTTTAATTTTCTTCTCTTGTTTGTTTGTTTGATAAGATTGTAATCTGTTTAACCCAACTTTATTTCCATTCTACGTCCAATTAATTAATTCAATAAGGGCATATCTTTGCTTCATCATCAATGGGTGACCAGATACGATCAGGATGTACTTATTTATTATATTATGTAAAAACTGTTTCAGACGTGGGTGGCTTCATTTTATGCAATTAATTCTTGCTTTCAAGCAAGACTCATTACGTTAAGAAATGGAACAATAAATATTGAGACAGGCAAATAAATGACAGTGTTGCGAGTGACGATTTTGATCATTTTTATTATAAATTGGTTTCTTTCTCTCTCAATTTTGAAACGGGAAAATGTTACGGCACAACTTCTGTTACTCAATCTTGTCTTCTTAATTGTTGGCCACAACATTTGCATGGGATAACATGATGATGACCATTCCATGCCTTTGTATAAAACTTTAAAGATACGCTGAAACAAAGACGTGGTATTGTGTTGATGATATTATTATTTATTATCATCGTTCTACTGCATTGTTTCTGGCTGGATTCTTCGGCAACAATAAAAGAAAGATTTTTCCCTTGATTAAAAGTTACAACAAGCCACATATTTCACATCTACATCAGCGTTAACTTGGCTTTGGCTGCTCCTGTTTGCTTCGTGTATGTAATTCACCTGACTAGAGTGATCGTTTTTAAATTTCTCTACATCCTCTTATTATTATTACTACTAAGAGTTCAGTAAATTCAATCAAATCAAATTAAATGAATTTACAGAAACAGAGCAGATATGATTGAAGCAAGGTTTCAAAATCTGGACTTTTGAATCATGAACGATTCCTTTCCTTGTCATCGTCATCATTGATAATAGTCACTCAAGTTGACAGTCATGTCTCATTCTGATTCGTTGCAATAAATAACTAGGAATGGGAAGGGATAACAAACAAACAAACAAAGCATCCAACCTGAGTGACTTGCTCACATTAATAACTTTTCTTGTTGCTCACTGTTGAGCTTGGTCCATGTGTCCATCCATATGAATATGATAAATGCAGCCAACCCTCCTCTCGAGCCCACAATTCTCATGACTTCCTCCGACAAACCCTTTAGTAGTTGGAAGAAATGATGTCCCTGATATAATGTGATATGACGACGCAGGTAAATCTAAATTAAGTAGGTAATAATGGGACTAATCAATGTCATTGTTGAGTTCAAAGTTGAGAAAGTAAAGCCACCCATCTTCATGCCCACCCATATCAAATCTTTCTCCTCTCGTCTTTCTTTTCTCTACCTTGCAGCAGCATTCACGTTGCGTTGCATTGCATATTTTATTTCATGGTCTCACAAAATAACGATTTGACACGATACCATCGGATCAAACATGATGGGACGTAGAAAGAAAGGAGACTGGTCATCGTCATACTATATTATGCCTGCTTAATGTACTGTGTCTCATTCTGTGATTGTAATTGCCATTGCGGGGCTACACAATTTTTATCCTTCCTCTCATATACTCTTGGCAGAATAAAATGGATCCTCAATAATAGTCACAAACTTAGGCTGTATATCATTCGATTTTGTCCACCAGCAGAACCCCATAGTTTGCTTGTCGTATAGGGAGCAGAAGAGAAGAGTAACAAGTAACATTTCCTTTAATTTGTTCCCATTCTTGTTGATTGTTGATTATTACTCCCTTTTCATAAATAAAGTGTCCTGCTGTTCTTACCATCTCTTCATCTAAAAAAGATCAAATCTCGCATCACATCATCATCGTCAAGCCATTTCACATGTTTCCTCTCCTCTCTATTGGTCAGGTCTAGTAAAAAAGCAAGTTAAAGTAGGTACAACAGATAAGCCACAGGTATTGCGTTGGGTTGGTTAAGTTAGTTAGTAACCTATTGTTGCAGACATTTTCTGTTCTATTCTATTCAGTTCAGTTACAGGAGTCGTTCATTTATCCTTTTTTTTTTATTTACAAACTGCTCGACTATTTATTATCGACTTGACTGTCACGTCATGTCAGGAAAGTCAACTACTCCTCTCAGGAATTTTTCTAATTCCCATATATTTCATCTGAGCTGGGAGGAAAGACACTTTCTGCAGTATGATGATATGATACGAGTATGATGAAGAAAAAATGTAGTGTCTCTAACCCAATTTCAATTCTCCAATATTATGCTATGTTGTACGCAAAACATTTGTATTACACAAAATTGTGAATGAATTGCTAGTCAATAATGCATATGAATGAATGAATGAATGAATGTAAAGTCCATGGTTCATTTACCCATGGGATTAAATTGGATTGCATTGTGTTGGATTTAGATTGGATTATAGAGTCCTCATAAGATTGAAAGGGATTAGATCGAAAAGAAGTTAAGGAAGAACTTATTTGTTGCATTAAAAGTCTCACATGAAAAGGTGTCTAACAAGCATTCGTCATCTTAGGCTGCCATGCCGAATGAGAATATTTAGCCACCAATGATGGAAGCAAGATCAATTATTGTTTTGTGCACATAAAAACCTCTCATATTTTTATTTCTGTGATGAAACAAAAATGCACCGTGTGGCGTTGTGAAAAAAAAGTTGACAAATTTGGGGTTTTGTGTAAATCGTTTTATGTGAGATGAGACGAGAGGTGTAATAAGAGTGAAGGAGTAGGCGTAAAATAAGTAAAAGTGAAGTCTTTTTTGGTTTTGAAGGATGCTCGCGAGTACTCTTTGAGTAAGTACAATTTCTGCAGATGTGGTGATTATTTTACAATGAAATTAAGTTGGTGGTGGTTACGTTACACACATCATAATAGTAGTACTCTCGTTGGTTGGAGGAAGGTGAATGTAATAGCTCTGAGCTGTGGCTGAGGTGCGATGGTTTTTAGTTTTTGTTCGGTTTTTCATAGTTTTAAAACAGACAGGAAAACTCGACTAGACGGTGAAGACTTTTTTCTTCTCTTTCTCCGTCTTCTCAAGCCATAATGAGAAATAATATGCTACGTACGTATTACGGATACGGATACAAATGGAGATAGTTTTTTATTTAGCTCAGTTCATAACAAGGCAGGCAGGCTGAACAACATGCAGGCAGGTAACATAATAACCAAATGCAATGTTGTCGGAAACTTTGGCACCGCCATGCCATCGTATATACACTTACACTCGAAGAGAGAATCCATTTAGCAGCCCTTCTTTCTTTACCTCTATATGTATATCTATAGCTTAGATACAGTGCAGACTTGATTTATGTTTCCCTTGTCCCACGTCCAAAACCAAAATCCAAATCTAAAAAAACTCCCATCCCTACACTCTTCTTCTATGCTAGATATATTACGTACTTCAAACATGATAGGAACAGACACTTACTTTTTTATTAAAGAAAGGAGAAGACCATCACTTTCAATAAAACCATCTCCAAAAGAATCCTTGAAGAACGAATTCACTACTTCAGTTTTCAATTCAACTGAAGGTAACGTTTATAAGGCCCCCTCCCCATCCACACTGTAAAACTTTCTTACCAATTCCTCTTCTTGTTCTTATGAATGCACCTTTCTCCTCGCTCTCATCTTTTGCAATTATTGTCCCTCATTGGGTGGTAAAGAAATTCTTCTTCTCTTCAAGGGTTGAGAACCCTGGGTGGATGGGGGTGGGAGGGGAAGTTGCAGGTAGAAAGGAGAAAGAAAGTCGGCTGGAGCATTGGTGATGATAAGCGTACAATAATATGTAGGTAATTAATGTGAGAATGTCTGCTTAAATGCAATGATTGATTTTCACTAATTGTAAGAACCCACTGGTGCGCAGAAATGTGCCAACTGAATCCCTGCAGAAAAGAAGTACGAGGAATGAATGAATGCGTAACTTTTGCATTACAATTAGATAGATGTGCCAGCAGTGTTTTGTGACAATGGGATTGTCCTTTTCCATTTTGTCTGTGGAAAGCAAGTCCTTTCACTTTTGAATTGTTTTATAACTTAAGAAACCGCACAATAGTCACTCAATAACTTTTGGTTTGGGTCTTGCCATTTCGACAAGTCATCTGCTGTTTTCTCTAGAGGCAGGGTGGAAAGATGTGGACAGAGTAATTAGTGTTCACAAAGTGACTATAACGCGAAGGAAGGACAGGCGCTATTTTGTCAATGATGCATCCTACGAAGATGAATGAGGTTCCCTCTTTAAATCATTTTGGTTTTGAAGTGCTCAACCTTAATTATACCAAATCAGTTTTCTTGACAACGATGCATGTACACGTACACATAGATATCTGCAATGAAAATGAAATGAAAGAAGAAGAAAAAAGAAAAGAAGATGTAATCCGATCTCTCATGTTACTCCAGTCAGGCGTGGCCGGTCGATCCAAGCTTACAAAATGTTAACAAGTTTTGAAATGAATGAGAATGGTTTCATTATTGCACACACACTGGATTCATGTGAAGTACTCTTGCTTTGAGTTTCTCTGTCCCTTGGTTATCATCGCGCATAGTTAGTCAGTCAGGCAGACAGTCGATATCCGGTGGGAGGGAGAGGGAGAAAAGATATGCCGAACTTGGCGAGGTGACACCGGGTGGAATTATGACTTTCGGATTGTTTCTGATCTTCAGTAGTTTGAATCTCGTATGGAGTCCACGTGTGTGGCTTTGTAAAGATTAAAGATGTTCAGCTCAACGCACACAACAGGGATCAAGTTCACTAAAAGGATTCTTCTTGACGATGAACCAGCCTTTAAACAATCCATGGACTTTTTATTTAATGAATTTTTCTACATGTTTTATCATCCTCATTCTTTATCCTTTAATTTAAATACTCAAGAGAGAGGGAAGTAAGCAATGCCAAAGGGCACAACAAATAAGACCAAGAAGAAAGGGAGAGGACAAGCTGTTGGAGCTGAAACTGGAGGATACTCATACACTCAAAATCAAGGAGTGATAAATTTCCTAAATTGCTTCTTCATTTACTTTAGGTTACCAGGTTGCATACATATTTTCTGAGCAATCCATTGTTCGCAGAGAGACATTTATGTGACTTTTTACACGCAGCAAAAGTCAGAAAGATTATCCATCCAGTTTCTGTTGAAAAAGTCACACACGCACATTTATTAAGACGTCACCCTTCTCGTTTTCATACTATATCATGCACCAAAAGCCACCTTTCATTAAGAAATGAAATGTAAATGTATATTACGTACGTGGGCACATAGATAATTGCAGTGGCCCAGCACCAAAATGTCATATGATCTTTTTTATTATTCCTTTCTACTTCGTGTCCACTCTACGACACGTACATTTTTTACTTTGAATGTACAAAAGAAAAGATACTTCGCAATTAGCCCTTCTCCCTTTTTAAGAATTTGATGAGAAAATTAATCACAGAACAACGAAAGTGAAACGAAATCTTACTGGACTGCACAGGCCTTTATGTACAGAAACTATAGAATCGAAAATAATAAATATCTTTGAAGAATAGGGGGTGACTTGACGTAAGTGACATTTACTTTAGGCAGCATTGCTGACGCTGCTCTAACTGACACTGACTAATTGCCCTCATTCATTTCCATTAAAGCATTTAGCCTGCATAAATGTAAAATAAACGTTAATCACTGAGCAGTGAAAGCAGACGTAGGAAGAGAAAAGAAAGAAAGTAATTTTGACTTTGAGTTGAATGTGTGTTTCTGGATGAAACGTTGACTAATGTCTTTCCTTGAAAGAAAATGAAACTCCACATCATCGCCACCATTCTCACAAATTATTCAACTAAAACCACATATATTTCGACAATTTCTGATATAACATGATAACGCTGCACCATTAAGCTCACAAACTAATATTCCGGAAGCACGCTCGTGAAGATTTTATTTTACCTTGGGTACTTCTGTGCTTCCAAAGGAGGTACTTGTACTCAACTTCTTCCTCGTCTTCTCAAGGGTCTCACTTCTAATTGCTGTAAGATCACAACATTGATTGTTTACTATAAAAAGAAAGGCCATGAGAGAGACTTCTGCTGGAAGTGGAAAAGGAAAGATGACGGTTGACAGTTTGGGGAGAGTGCGTCGTTTCTTGAAAAAAAAGGTGCGTGGAGTGGAGTGAGCTTTTGGGGTTATGAATAGAAAAAAAGAGTGTGTGTCATTTCCTTTTATTTCATTTATCGTCACAAAGGAGGTAAAAGTATATTTTTGATTTTACATGATGGAACACTAATCTAAAAAGAAAAGGAAATCAATGGCATAGGAGCATGTAGTAATGACACCCGTGTGTGTGAAATTGAAATTACTGATTGCCTGCATTCAACTGCATGTGCATGCAAAGATAGAATTGTTCCTCTCAGCCCACCTTTTCCTCCCTTGCACCTTTCCTTTCAGCATAAGATGTCACGGCATTGCATTTCTTCGTGCGATATGCCAGCCTGGAGACAAGAAGGAAGGGACAGGATAGGATAAGGCCCTCCAGAAGACTTTCTGAAAAGTCTCGAATTTCATTTCGTTTCCTTTCACGAGTGTGCAGTATGCTTTTCATTTCAAGTGGTTTGGTTTTTGGTTTTTAAGCGAGTCTCACTACTGTAGGTCTGCATTAAAATTTTGGGATGGGAGGTGCCCTCATCACTCATTCTTCATTTTTACATTATTCCTCTTTTGAAGGAGAAAAGGGGGAGGTGAAAGGGAGAAGGGAATACTGAATTTCAAAGTTGGACTTGGACCTTCTTGAATTTTCAATTGAATACAATTACTACAATTCAATAATTGAATGGGTGCGATGGGAATGCAACCAAGGGATGATGGTTGCTCTTGGTGGTATATGGTAGTGGTGACCTTTCTTTTTTTGATACACAAACACACCTTGGCATGATAAGGCACAGCATAGCCAAGTGTTTCCGGATTTAAGGGATTTTTCCACTCAAGTTGTTCAAAAGCTTTCTTTGTCCTTTTCTTCAAATTCGGCTTTTGTTGGGACGAAAGAAAGAAAGAATATTTTGTAAGTTGTATATACTATGGTGTTGTGTGCCTCATACTTCATCCAGTGAGTCCAGCACTTCAATTCTATTCAGGTGAGGTCACAATATACAACATTCAATTGCAAGTATTAATGCGCTGCAAAAGATGCACGTACCTATTTCACACCAAGCAAGACCAAATGGATGCAATTGCAATCCAGAGTGGCATAAAACGAATGGAAAATGCACCCAAAAAAGTGTCCAGCTCAGGCTCAGTCTCTCTGAATGCTAAAACGAATTTGCACCGTCTGTAGTCTTGGGCGATAAAGATAGATATGCACAGAGCACTTTCACCAATGCTGATTCACACGATACCATGGATTTATTGGTATATTTTACACGTGGTAACTTCCATTCCAATGGCTTTATTTTATTTTATTGCGTTAGTTCACGTAAGAAGAAGAGGTAACAAAGCAAAAAGAAGTAATCATCACAATTCAATACAGTCATCATCAAGAAGAGCTGTGTTTTGCTAATTAGTAAACATTATTACGCACGTTCATTTGTTGTACATGCATGTCCTTTTCTTGTTTCACCCTCCTAGCTTCATATGGGCAGACAAATGAAGCTAATTAACGCGCAATTTGAATATGCTATGTGTTCCATTCTATTTGTTGTTGATGATGATGGCGAATTATTGTAGATTGGATCAGATTGAAGCCTTCATTTCATCACATCCCATCACACAGTCAGACTTTTCTTATGACTCTTGTCTGAGGGTGGTGGTGCTGATAATGAAGTATATAAAGTCAGCACAGGTAGTAAAAGAAACTGAACTAACGAACCCAGCACAGCAACAACGATCAATGATGATGATGATGATGATGACATGTAGATTTTTCTATGGCCCTTCATTTCATTACTGCATTGCTTGATGCGCGCAATTAATCCAAATAACCTTTTTAATGAGGAAGGAAGGAAAGGAAGAATATAAAAGAAAGCATTGCTCGTCTGCTGCTGCCGTTGTGCTGAGCAAATAAATTTATAATTATAATGAGCGAGTGAGTGAAAAAGGGTTGTTGAGGAAGACAAGGAATAATGAATTTTGAATTACAACAAAAGTAAGTAGTCGGAATTTACATTAGTCAACATTAATTACCATTACTGCCACTTGACTTGGTTGCTTACTAATAATTCTTATTGGTCTTCTGCACAACTCTTACTTTTGTTTAATACCAATCTAAAGTGGCTGGTCCTACTTGTACTTTGTCTAAAGGATCTTTCATAACTCTAAAATTATTATGTAAAATGACTTTCATATAACTTGTTCAAATAAGAGGCAAAAATGGTTGAGAGAAGTAATAAAGAGCCCACCACTGCAAAAGGTAAAACTACAATCACAAACGAATATATATATATACGCAATCAATCCCGATCATAATTCAAGTCACTCACTCTCACTCTCCTCAGTTTTTTAAGGTTTTGTTCCACATTAACTCTGCCTGACTCCCTCTCGAGAACCCACCTTGCCAGCATTCTCCTCTCTTCTTCTCATCCAACTTTTAGACACGCAATGAAAATGGAACATAATGATAACAACAAGCACAACAATATACAAATCCAGCAGGAGTAAATGAAATGCATCGTGTTGCATTGCATTGCAATTATCCTTACCAAAGAAGAAGCAAACAGTACTTTCCTCCTGTTTATTATCTCCGTTCTTCTTCTGCGGTTCAGCTTTGTTGTGTTTTTACCTACTTTTTATCAATATGATGCAAAATGCAG
Source organism: Isotomiella minor (assembly GCA_034696445.1). Classification (NCBI taxonomy): domain Eukaryota; kingdom Metazoa; phylum Arthropoda; class Collembola; order Entomobryomorpha; family Isotomidae; genus Isotomiella; species Isotomiella minor. The sequence goes on from JAQIWU010000162.1 coordinate 11,409, forward strand.
TTTTTGATGGATTTTTATAAGCCCAACTGTCTATGATGGATGATAACTAATAATAATATGCATGCATGTATCAAGCATCTTCTTCTTCTTCTTCTTGCTCTCTCATCATCGTCGTTACCTACCATCCATCCTTTGTAATAATGGGGCGTAATGATAATGACATGTTTGATCCAAACCAAATACTTAACTATCAAACTAAACTAAACCACAGCCAATTGAACCAACCACACCACATCACACTTTTAGTTTTCCAGTCACATGCAATCCTCCATTCACTTCAATAAAGTGAGACTGAAATCGAAATAAGCATAGCATGAAATCAAATGATGCCGTCTGTTCTTGAGATTGTAGTACGGAGTACATATAACTTTCAACTTCCAGTGCTGCTTATTATTACAATGACAGTGCTGAGGTATTTTACACTGTGTACTTTAATGATTAATTACCCTTCTGCTCATCCATCCATCCAGTCTATCCATCTATCAGATTGGATTGGATTGGATTGGATTGACGGGTTGCATAATACGACGATGGAAAATGGTTCAAAAGGATGAGACGTGGGATGAGAAGCCTAATTCATTCGAGCTGAGTACTCTAATTATAATTTCGTTGAGAACTAATTTGCATCTCGTGATCTGAATTCTGGAGTCTAGTCAAAAGCAAAATCTGTCTACTTACATGAGTAATTAAATACCTCTTAATTTCACCTATCTCCCTGTCCTGTCTCGCTTCATTTGGAAAAAGAGACACTAATCAGAGTGGAGGGCCATCCGTATGGGCATAAGACGTAGGTATTTATGTAACAAAAAAAAGAAGACACATCTAATCATTCACTCGAAGCATAACAACATATCTACTGTCTACCCATGTTTTAAAGTGTACGCTCGCTAATAAAGAAATTCATCTAATTGTCAGAGTTATTCATAATCGGAAAGTTCAGGTTGTAAAAACAATTCAGTTGGTATAGTAAAATATTTGATCCAACTTGATGTAAAATTAAGAAATGAGTTTTTTGTGTGCAATGTAATCATATGAACTAATCATTGTTTTTTTCTTTATTGCAGGTAAGTCCTTCTTCTTTACAACCTTTCTCTTATGACATAACTACACCAGAGATCCACCCTGTCTCATTGTGGGCATCGGCAGGCATGGATGCCTTCTTCGGAAGCTGATTTGATTTGATTCCTCTCATGGTTTGATGCCCGATCCATTTCATAGTCTCATTTCTGCATTCAATTCATTCTTTCAACGTATAAAATTAACCTAACTTTGGGCGGCTGTCAATAACATCATAGAATGTGCAAATTTTATCATCTCTCACTTTTACGAGGGTGTGATAATGAAAAAAAAATTGCCATCCCAAAGAATGCAATCATCTTAAAGATGTGAAGTTTCAAGGTATTACAAGTCGTTACCATCGCCTCAGTTCATTTTATAAAGTTTTGATTCGTCATCTTCTTCACTCTCGTCGACCTAGCAGCACTATGGTCTTCTCGCAGTCAGCTCAATGATATAAGATAAGTAGTAATAATTTCTAATTTCAATACTTTTACGCTGGCTATGTTACCTTGTTTTGTCTTTATGCGATACTAATTGCTAAAAGCATATAATACTAGGAATGTTAAGTTTGTGCCTTAAGAAGTGTAAGTTATGTAACAGAGGAGGGTGGGTTCATGGTTTGGTTGATGCTTTATATTGCATTATTGTGTACTACCTGCTGGGATTTAATTTTCAATCAGTCACCACTCACTCACTACTCCCCCCTCATCCATCCACTTTTTCTCTTTGTTCATTACATAATAATAAAAAGTGATAACAAGAAACTACTGCTTGATTTGATACAAGGTAGAATAGAAGATTTGCATGTGCCTTCATTATTAGTTCCATTGCCGTACCTTTCTTTTTTATTGATGAACTAGCAATGAATGTAGCGTAACAAACAATGTAGTTGAATAGCATCAAAGGAATGGAAAAGAAGGGTTTTGCTTTTTATACCCTTGATCTGATGAAATGAAATGGAATTGATAAGAGGCAAGCGAAGAATGTCATGCTGCTTGGTTGCTGCATCAGTGCAACAATAAATAGATACAAAAGTTCATTATTACATGTGCGTATTTTACATTGCATTATTCAATTTAGTGACATGAACATGTGAAGTGTGTGCCGCATTATTCGATTAAAATAGGGTTGATTGAATGTACAAAGAATGAAAGAGGTAGTAAACGAGTGGATCACAGACTTATCGAATTGATTTGAAATTGAAATTGAAAGGAAGCCAAAACAAACCTTTGCCCTGAAACAGTATCCCCGATTCATTAAAAGAGGATATACCATGGTCATAAAATCATATGTAATGGGTCATGTAGAAGGATTTAAATGCAATTACTGCTTCCACTAAACAGCCATAATTATTTCCTTATGAAACATATTTGATTTGAATGGAAATCGGAGCCTTATTCCTCTTTTGTTATGCAAATTTTTAGCAATTCATATTCGTCTAAATTGTACGCTCCACCCAATTGAATTAGTAATCTTTCAATTGTACTTCTAAACTGCTTGTGCGAGGCAGTAAACAACAGTTGTCGGTCAGTCGGCCAGTTGAACAAAGCAGTTGTGGTTTCTCCAAAAACATTTTTTAAGTGTTTAGATCTTTGAATTGTTTCCTCCATCCGAGCGAGCAAAATAAATCCAAGGGAAGGTTATCAAGACAAATACATTGCCAAAGGATAAATTTTGACATTAAATTTTTATTCATAAATCAAGCAGAAGAATTGAGAAATTAAAATTAATAAGTCTCTTCTTACGGCATTGTCTCTCTGCGTTGTAAAATAGACACAGGTACTTACATGGACAGAGTCCCTATTCTTCTTGTAGATATTCATTCGTGTCATTCTCCCGATTAACAGGCACTTGACTGACTACTGCGTCTTGTTACCTGGCTTTGAAAACCATGTCAAGTCAAAATCAGAATGTGCTTTTATTTCTTTATTTTCATTATTACGTAAAACTCTTACAAGATTTTGCAACAAGATAACATGTCAAGCGCAAATAATAATAATATAATGAAGCAATTCAATGAGTGGACCGTACAGTGAGAGAGTATGGAATGAATGCTAAAATCAGAAGTGACAAGAGTAAAGTAGGCTAAAGCCAAGAATGACCCATTATCATTTATTCATTCATTCATTTCGCATATATGGAACTGAGCATTGAATAGAGCTCTTCTCCTAGGAGTTAAGTGGATAAGGACTTACCTCATGTAAATGTGTGTTTCTTTGTACTTGCATCACGTAACTTGTATATCCACCTTGTGCAAGTTACACAAAAAATGAGAATGAAAGTGACATAATACCACAATGAGGTTTATGAGATGACTTAAGGATTGAGAGTGAGTGGTACTGTGACACATGGCGTATTAAAAAAATGAGACATGACGCGACATTGAGGAGGTTGACAGAAATAAGATGAATGGGAAAAGTGACATTATATTTTTGTTTTTTTAAACATAAGTTACACAAATCGTAGCAGCAAATGTTTTGTTTGGTCCACTTGTATACAGAAGTATTAAAGTAGCCTTGCCTCTTCTGAGAGAGAGAATGATGATTACATAGGCAATGGGCAGGTAGGTAGGTTCTTTGTTGTTAATTAGCATTATCATTATTATTTATTTATTAGACTTAACATTTAATTACTTGCGATGCGATGGGTAGAAGAGGGATAGAGCAACTGAGGAAGTGACATTAAGCCATTAGACCTTAGCTAATGATTATGCATATTTCTGTCTTCTGTACATCCATTTTAATAAGTGACGAATACGAATTTAACATGATGGAAAAGTTGTTAATCTTTTCTTGCATCTCTTTTATCTTTATTTGATTAAAACAAAGAAGCCGACAACCAAGACCGTAGAAGAAGTTAAATGGCCAGGTTAAATCAACTACTCAAATAGTGAGTGAGGTTTATTAAGCAGCAGGTATGCAGGTAATGGCATGTACAGAAGAATGCATACATGCATGCATACATTGCGGGGAAAATGATAAACAAACACCAAAATCATTCCATCGTTCCCATGCTGATAAGGGCAAGTAGTTATGGTGAGGTACGAACGTATTTATTTACTCTTATTTGCTAATTAATTATATAAATTAAATCTAATGATTTCTTGTTGACACAAAGGTTGAACGAAGGCACAAATCATGGGGTACATCCTACGATTGTAGATTGCAAAACAAATACTGTGAGGAAAAGATTCATAATATTTTATTCTTTGAACAAAGTCCGACAGTAGTAATTTTTTAAAACGTACTGACTCACTTTGACACATTATTGACCCATGGAACCAGGATTCATTCATTCTATTAAATTCTCCTTTAAGCTTTCCCAGCATATTTAAATCCAAGTTAAGTGGTTTTGGTGGAATCATCAAGGAGGAGGAGGATGCTATGATGATAATAAACATTATGACTTCATTTTCATGCGGATGGACGAATTTATAATCTTAATTTTATCGTACCTATTTTATCACGGTATGATTGTGTGTAATTATTACGAATTAAAATATCTCGTTCGAAAATCTAGAAATTTAATTAGCTATGCTAGCCTGTCCTTATGCTATTATTATGGACTTCATGCTTGCCTGCATAACCCCCTGTGTAAAGTTGAGAGTAAGAAATTAGTGAATTTTAATTGAGGCATATGAAAGTGGCAATCCAAAGGATCCAAGAGTGGAACACAAAACTGGACCCTGAATCTGAATTTTATCTACATTTTTTACTTATCTTTCCTGGCTTTATGCTGGTATAAAAATTGATGGGTTGCTTGATGCTCCACTTTCATTTTTATCATACTAGTTATTACAGGGAATTGTCTTATTATTAGCTCATTCATTCACTTTAGTCACACTCAATTGTTTCAAATGCGTAGAATGAGAATGAGTAAGAAATTCACGTTCTGGACATTTGAGAGGGAGGAAGATAGACATTAACTAATTGATTTTCCCTATTTTCATTTTCATAATGCCCACTAATAATACCCATGTGTCCAACGGAAGACTGCTGCTGCTTCGTAAGAACACTTTGCATAAAAAAGAAACCCCTGGTTTAAGTATCCATTTACGTTGAATCAAGTATTTGACTAATTATAAGTTAGCTTTTGAAGTGGACTCGAAATTGAAGAGGAGGGAATTCAAATGATATACGAAAATTGAGCTGATTGTAGGGGATAAAATCTAATGTTATTCGGGATTTAAGTCCTCCTGCCTATTTATTTATTTATAGAAAAAGAAGCAAGTCCAATCATAACATAACCGTCCTACTTCCATGTATTCAAATCAGAGCCAAGCGTCAAGTTAAAAAATATTAGAAAACGTTTGTCAAACTGTAGAAATGATGCATTAGATTGGAGGAAGGAGGAAACAACGGATGATGATGAGAGAGAAAGAGAACATTAATGGCTGCCCTTAATCCAATTCAATAATGCAATACTTAATGGCACTTAAAAATTGTTATTACTTAAGTGCTTCTTATCCAGCCCATCTCTCCCTGCTTTGTTTTATGAAAGTACTGTTACCATGCATGCATGATGGATAAGAAACCTAAAATTATGATGAGATTGAACCTCTAATTTTAGAGCATTTTAACTGTCCGACTGAATGACTGACTTTCTATGACTTGACTCTTCCTCCGACACGAAATCCAAATTCCTAAAAATAAAACAAGAAAGAGGGGCATCACACACGTCATCATTACTATTGTCATGACGAAAAGATTCTGTGAAGGAAAAGTCAGTTGGTCGGTGATTCTGGGCTTGAATAAAACCAGTTTCTTCTCACGAAATCTGGTCTGTCGGATGGTTATAATAAATCTGGACATGGACTTGGACGGAAGTCGGTTGACAAGTGGCGGAGTTTTAAAGCAAGATGCACGTGTGTGTGTGTCTGTGTCTGGCTTTCTCTTGCCACTTTTCTTGTCTCTCGAGGATGATTATGAAATGCTCCAAGATCCCCCGTTTTTTAAATAACTCAATTGAGATGAGTTGACCCTTGAAATTAATGGAGTTTGATAAAAAGCTGCCGCCGACTCTTCTCAAACAAGCTAAAAGTTGACTTACTTCAGCGGTCCAAAAGACAGGCGTTAAATTAGAATTAGAATCATAATAATAATAATAAATAGAATGTGAAAGAAGGAAGTCTTGAAAAGAGGATGAAGGAATGGAGAGCAGATGATGCTGGAAGAAGCTGCCAGGCAGGCACATTTTGTTGATTATTGGAGTGAATGCAGGAGAAGAGATGATGAAGACATTTAACCCTTTCTTTCATTTTCTTTCCCCGTCCGTGCTGCCTTTTAGCTTATTATTATTCATCGAGACTGTTTTATATTTGTGGTTATGGTGCAGTATGTATGCTAATGCTAAGAAGCTAAATAAAGTTAAAACATAGCAACAATAACAATGACGAATCAACCAACCAAGCTCTAGGGTTTTTTTTAAAACTAATCTTAGCCCACACCTACCTTCTGTTTTCATTATGAGTTGAGCCAACTTCACACATTTACAAAATTCTCCTTTGAAACCTACCGGCGACGTAGTTGTAAGGAGACTTAGCAGGGTTTAATGTTACCACTGCCAGAGTCAGACAAATAGCTCGGAAATCATGTCAGATGGAAATGTGTTTAAAACCGAGAAATATACGTGAACGCGTAAAATGAAGAAGAAAGAGAAGGGTCAATAAAGGAGGACTAAAAGGAGCAGATGGAAATTTCATGCAAGGTATTTTGTATTCATAATACGAATAGCACGGAAAACATGCAAGTTTTTTTCGAAGGACCTTCCTTGATCTTCCAACCAATTAAATTTTTTAGCAAGCAACAAATTAAATCATTGTTTGAGGTGGCTGTTATCAGTGGTAGTTAATTTTTATTATTTTATGAGTTAGCGGATTCGTCCAGCAAGCAAAAAAGCAAAAGCACCCACCTTTCCGCATCATCAAAGCCAAAGCAGCAAAGACAAAGTTATTTTGTTTGATTTTGCCCTCCTTCGTTTCGTACAAGCATAGGGTTTATAATTTTACGTCTTCAGAAAGTTGGTTAGATGAATTAACGATAATAAAACAGGTTGATGGGAGTTGGAGCCGAGGTGGATTTGAATATGAATGAAGAGAAAGACTGTAGAGTCAAGTCACAAAAGTGAAGTGCAGGAGTAATTAAGGTGTGAGCTCCCCCAAAGGTACAAATCCATTTATGGGAACCATGCTGACTTTTGTTAATATTCAATTCATTCATTCATCCTCATTCCTGTACAATTCCTTTTCCTTATATCACATTTCGTTTAGTGGAAAGCACCTAAGCCTTTTTTCTGATCTTCTCAAGCTCTATGGTCCTTCCTTATGGCTTCAATTGTTTGCTTGTGTTTCAATTAATGCCAGTAATGCTAAACTTTGGCCAACGTGTATAGCAAATTAATGGAAAGACAAACTGTAAGTATGGACATCAACATCTTTCTTCTTCTGTTTTTGTTCCTTGTTCCTCGACTCATGTTTATGGCTAACTTTATCAGAGTAGACGCTAAAATTTGTTTAGTTTAAAGTTAGGCTTAAGACGAAGTATAATCAAACAGAGAAGCTGGAGGAAAGCAGTCCTGAACAAAACCAAGTGAAGGGAAGAGATTGCCTCCTCTTTCTCTCCTCTCGCACTTTCTCCCCAACTCGACGAAACGAAAAGCAAAGAGTAAATGACTGTTCACTAATTAATTAATTAATTATGTCCTGGAGTTTGTTTGTATTTGACATTTATTTCACTCACCCACTCAGTCATTCGCACTCGCACACAACTGCGTGCATGGCTTCAGTGAAGCAGCGCAGCGTAGGTATTTGGAGTCAGTCTGGATGAATGACTGTGGTAATAGAAATGGATGAGTTGGGCTGGAGAAAGGCGTGTGTAGGCTTAGGCTTTCTCTCTTCTGGATGGGTACAATATGGAGAGAGTCACACGGTAGTGATTTAATCAGTGCAGCTCGCTATTGAGTTCCGTCAGAACTTTGTGTGTGCTACAAATCAGTCAGCAGGGCATAGGTGTATTCATTTCACACTTGGAAAAGAAGGATTGTGATATCTATGGTGGATCTCCGTGGGCAATGTCGTGTCATGTCATGTCTTGCGTTGTACATTGTGCTGCGCCACTGAGTGCGAGTGAGAAAGAGAGGAAGGAGGCGACTTTAATTAAATAATTTTGTGGCTTCTTCTTCATCATCTTGGCAAAATGAATGACTGAATAAAGAGTGAATAGGGAGAGAGCTGGAGCCGAAAACCTTTGTTTAAGTATTATAATGTCCCTCCTTCATCTTTCTCCAGAACTCTCATCTCTCAGGTTCTCTTTTCCTCAAATCACATTCCTACCCTCATTTATTTATCCCGGCATTTAACTTTGTCACTCTGCGTCCTGTCATTCGTTTGCTGTTGTCTTTTGTTTGCGCCACATCGACTATAATACAATGACAAATAACCAACGTCCCATAGAGTATTCTTTGATGAAGGCCAGACGTTATGCAAAGGAAGCTGAAGTTTACGGAGAAAGTGGGAAATACGAAGAATGGCACGTAATTTGTGTCTTATCTTGTATCCCTCCTCCTGAACATTGAGCCATGTGGATGATGATGGGTTGGACGCATGAATGATTCACTCTCTGCAGTGATTGTTTGGATTGAGTACAAGTGTGATGTATGCTAACAATTTAGCAGACTGATGGGTGAAAGATAATCCAAATTGGTGACTTGAATTTTTTTCAGCCATTCTTTGTCCCAATCTGATTTTGATAAATATTTTTGTACACACCGATTATTTACTTGCACGCTAAAACTATTTCCAATAATAAATAAAGACAAAGCCAAATATTCCCTGCCTCACATTTATTCTTCAGCGAAGGAAGTTTAGGCTTCCCCTGTGAGAACAATTCTTTCAACTTCCTACTTGAATAAGACGATGATTGGTGGAAGGTATTTCTACTCATGCACACACGCCTCCGATAATAATTTTCTAGAGCTCTGGTTTATTTTTTTTAAAAAACCATGAAGCCGATGAGGTGCCATGGTACACAGGAATGGGGAACATCACATCTTTTACACCACAATGCTAAGAACCGCCAAACTATCATCATCATTATCGTCTTCATGTTAAATAAGTTTCACTTTATTTTATTGTATACATCCGCCTGTTTGTTTGACCGTTCCTTGCGATTCCATTCCTTCCAATCCACCCCAGGTGCGTTTATTTAAACAGACCTCTCATTTTTGGTTAGAAAAGACGACTTGCTTTCTTTTTCATTGTTCCTTAGAGTACGAAGTAATGGTAGATGTGTGTAGGAGGAGGCATGGACGTCAGTTAAGAAGCCAAAAGAGAGGAACTTTTTAGTTTTAACACAAGATTGACACGCAACAATGTTTACCTCTTTAACTCCACGTTTCCCCTTCAATTCTCTCTTGTGAATACTTTTTAATCCGCTCACTCACTCACACTTAAGTAGGATTTTGTGTATTCATATCCCCTGACTTTGTACAATTTAATGCTAAAATTATTCTGCTAAATTACCTTTTGTCTGTCTCCCTTTCTCCCTCCCTATAGCACGTCGTCAATTCATAAAAACAAACCTCAAATTTTCTTGTAAATGTGTGAGCGGTAATGAAATGGAGGATCATCCTTGCCCGTCTCATCTTAAAAAGCTGCCTCAACTTAGGTACCAAATTTCTGAACCTTGACGAAACCTCGTAAGTATTCAATGAGAAAATAATACTCCAGTGAATTTCTTTCATTACCTTCTGATATGATCTGATATGGCATTTAATGATACCAATGTTAATTTCTGTTACTCCTCCACTCCACACCACTGCAATATTTACATGAAGTTGAAGAACTATTGATATTAAAAGCTGAAGGGATATTCCCAGTGTCTCTGTAATTTGGACATTTCATGCCGAACAACGCAATGCCGACCTCTCAAAAGGCAGGTTTTCTGGAAGGAAAGGAACCAGTCGTACCTTCGTTCCTAATTATTTGGTTCCTAAAGTTGATTAACGCTTTCATTTTAGTCTGGCCTCTACGTCTTCAGAGCCAAATCAGGTCTAGCATGATTTCCTGCAATTTGCAAATAGTTCCTTTCTAACAGTCCTCCACATGTATGCTAATGAGGAACAAAAGTGGAAGAAAGCAAAGTATCTAAAAGTCACGGCCAATTTTCTAAATAAATCCCCAGCCAAGTCGACTGTAAAGACTTTAGTATAAGTGGTTATCTACTAACGTATGAGTATGCGGCAATTAAATTATTCACACAGACATACCCACCAATGCAATGGACATATTATTTTTCCTATTAAATTTAATACCTTTCCGCGGTTGAATGATATGGGAACCATGGACTTTTATTTACTTCCTAATAATTATGATGATGACAATTCTACTTTTACAAAAAAAAGTGACACAATTGAAGTGCCAGTGGTTATCGCATCACATTGCCTTCCAATTTTTCGTGCATGCTTTCGGCAAACGCAATGAATCGAATGTCGTGTCGTTGTCACAATTGTACAAAAGACGAGAGAAAAAGAAAGCGGATGAGTATTAGGAGATGTGATGGGACGAGAGCATTTTTAAACGACATTGTCATGCATGGAATGAAACAAGTACGCCTTTTCTCTTTGTTTTCTTCATGTGACTTTTTCTTGATTTGGGTGACGAACGAGGATGAGAATGAAAATGGTTCTGTGATGAGAAAGAGTTCAGCCAGATCCGAAGAGGTGCATAAATTGTCCAAATGTTAAGTGGTTTCATGTCACTTTGCTTTTCTCTCTCGTTTTCTTCACTCTTTGACTTGACTTGACACTCATTTATTTGTTCATTAGTCATTGCTCTCGTTACCCCTTCATTTCTACTTTTCCTTCATGTGTTTTTTGTAATGCAAACGAGTCCGAGAGTGCAAACTATATATCATGCCTGCATGGGTTGAACAAGGTGGTTAAGGTTTCTTTTTATATCATCACTCATTCTCTTCTTTTCTTTTTTGAAAAGATGATTTGAGGACGGATAATGTGAACTTCTCTTTTCTTCAGTTGTGATGATGCCAGAAAGGCCAGGTTACTCAGCAAAGTTGGGTAAAAAATAGCGTAAAATTGTAAAAATTGTAAATTTCATCCTCATCCTTTCCGCTCGTTAGTTAGCCACTTGGCTTCATTTTTAAAGGAAACTTTAAGTAGTAAGAAGGAGTGAGGCTACAACAATACATTTATCCTGCCATGGATGATGGTCTGCCCTATCTATCTGGTCTGCCACTTACAATCAGCCTAATTGAAATTTTCTCCATTACTTTGCAATGCACCTGTGCATTTTGCGAAATTGCTCTGCATCCATATTATGACAAATTTTGCACCTTGAGTTGGTTTTGTTTTGACTTTTGCACATTTTGTTTGCAGTCATTATTTTACTTGAAAATATTACTTCGTTAGGCAAGGTTTCCTGGTTGATTTAGATTAGACGGACATTGGTGCTGAGTGTGGGAGAAAGAATGACGGAAATAAGTGGTCATGGGGATTAAAAAGAAGAAAGGATTAGGCTGAAAGCAGTCTACAGAAAGAAAACACATTGACTTCACACTACAACTTGGTTGCCTAAATGTAAAACTGAAGCTCTATTCACATTTGAATTGAAATCGAGTGTTTTATTTTATTTTATTTTATTTTGCTTATCTTTCTCTCCCTTTAATTACTCAGCATTATTTCACATTTTCATCATGATTCAACTCAATAATAGTCAGCCATTTTCTTTCTTTCTCCCTTTCATCCATCTCCTTATTCCCACTCACGATCATTTCGACACTCATTCCAACGTTCAGTACAAAAGAAAGCTTCAGTTCTCGTTTAACAGCAAACAATTTTTGAATTTCAGCCATCCCATTATCTATCTAACATTTCTAATGGTCCATACTTGGAAAATTCGTTCATTTCAATGGTTGCACCTTATCAAACACTTGGGTGTTAAAAAGACGTTCATTATAACACTCCCTTGTTCCCTAGTTTGCATTAAAAGTTGGATAAATAAATAGTATTCAATCGAAACACATACTTCTTCCTACTTTTTAGAAAGATTCTTGGAACTGATTCATTTAATTTGTTTCATTTAAAACAGGAGTTTTTTTAAATACCAACTCAATAAAGCCCGGATAAAACGAATAACAAAATGAGTTACAAAGAAGAAGGTCGGCTGTCATGGCACAAGCCTTGACTGAAACTTTGTCTTGTCTCTTCTATTTCTTTTGACTAATTATCTCAAAAGAATTTCAAACTTTTGTCGAAACTAATTCAAATGGCTTCAGATACGCAAAAAAATATCCAATTTAAATAAAATAAAATGAGCTAAAACGATGCCTGCTTGAATGCAAATCGATTTGGCTTGTTTGTTTGTGTGATTTTTGGTATCTACGATTTGAACAAAGTTACTTCACTTCGGCAGGTTGCAGGTTTTTCGAAACGAAGCAAAGCTCAATCTGATCAGAGTCCCGATGACGAATCGAATTGAAAGATGAATACATAGCATCACAAAAGAATAGAACAAATCAGAGAGGGGGAAAGAAAGATGTCTTAGTTTTAGTCTTGGGAAGATAAGTTTTGTGTAACACCAGTCTCCTCAAGTTCGTAAAAAGTTTTAGGTTTGGAGTGAGTATGTGCATAATTATAAGACATTATGATGCATCATCTGGCTTATGTATTTCCTTTTTACATGCTATTAACCATTCACCTTTCCATCTCTCTTTCTTTTTCTTTCTCTCTTCAACAGACATTCTCTCTTTTGGATGGCAAGGAAAGGATGGGATTAGATAGTTTATAAAAGAAAGAAGGTGCTATTCTATTCATTTCTCTTTTCTGAAGAGAGAATTAAAGAAGAGTCATGCTGAGTCGTCAGTTCCATTTTTATTATTATTATTTCATCCGTCCTCCTCCTTTTCCGAGTCCTCCTTCCTCCTCCCACTTATTTCTTACCGTGTATCAAACCCAATGCAAAACATTAACTTTTTAAGAATCTTATCAACTTCAGAAGGAATTGTTAATTTATAGAGAATTGCCAGGTACTCATCCTGTGAGTGATACATGTTTTCGTTTCAAACGTCTTAATTTTAATCTTTGGGTTATTTCTTCGTCTGTTTAGCTTTATCATTGTCTTTTATATGAGACTTGGGACTGCGCCTCAAATTGGAGGGAGGAAGGAAGTAATTTGCATTTCAGGATGCACATTAAAAGTTGGATGAAATATGTGATAGCATAGAGAAATCAAACAATTAAACCGAAATAAGTACCTGCCACATCATCTACTACGGATGATGTAGAATGTACAGCAGCAAAAGAATCTGCATCGTGTGCACGAACATGAGTTTTTATTATGGAACAAGTTGAACGGGGTTCTTTGCTGCTTAATCATTCTTTTTAATTATATATAACGTGGATATCTGGCCATGGTGACTTGACAGGAGAGTAATTTCTGGACAGCGTGTAGAGATGCTTGTGTGTGTGTAGCTTTCATTCCTAAGACCGACCAAATAAACTTCTGGTACCTATTTATTTGCGTTTCCATACTGCCCACGTGGTTATCTTTAGATGATGTTACAACTGTAGACAAACATTTGATGACGCAGACGATGCAAAATGCATCTGAATTTCCCAATTCTTTAGTTTTCTGTTTGAAATGTTTGTGTAAAAGCAATCGTCTCCAGAAGAAGGGTACGATCCAATGCTATCTCCCTGTTTTTATTACTTGTATGAAGATCATCGTTCGTCATTTTCATGTTTAAATAATTAACCGAGTAAAACTGGAATTTCATGGTAATTAATACTCCGCGTCATGACAGAATGTAGACAAGTAACTTTACGCAGTCCTTGAGAGCTTTTTCGTACCTCTAGATTTGAATGATGACGCAAAAAATAGGTTGAAACAACAGCCCCCTCACATCATCAACTTGTGTAGGGTATAATTATTGAAGGGATAAGGAAGTATAGCAGAAGCTGTATTAACGATGGTTCAGCTCTGGAGAGATGGCCAGATGATAGCAACAAACTGCATTGATAGCATAAAAAGTTTGGAAAAGTTAAACAATAGCGTTCACCCTGAGAAAAGAGTTAAATATAGTAGGAAGGAGATGATGGTGATGTGAGAGAGAGAGAGTGAGAGGAGATGGAGATTATCTACTTAATTTTTTTCTCATTTCTATCTCCTCCACGACAGAGAAGAAGAAGTGGATGAATGAGGAGGATGAGAGAGAAGATGAACAATAATGAACATGCAATTAAAGTCGTGAAATTAGTTTAGCCATGGTTTTTGGTGATGGTGTGAGGTTCTTCATGTTTTGTTCCGGACGACGACTTGACTCTGCTGGCTCGCTTGGTGCGTACATACGTTCTTCTATACGCATGTCGTTCTTTTCACACACAAGCCCCCTTTCGTTATTTGATAATTAATTGCGGTTGTGGTGGATAATCTAGGAGGGTAGAAATTCAGTCGACCAGGTCAAAATATTCCGGATGGGGCAACTCGGCACATGGAGGACCAACCTCTTTATCATATACGCAATAACTTAAAAAAGCCTAAACATTCCAATGAACTTAAATGGTTGAAATGGGTTCATCCCACTGCAAATCAAACGTACTTCCAACAGTCATGAAAGAAGTGTTGTGGTAGTGGCAGTTGGCTTTCATTTTAAACCATCATCGATAAATTAAAACGCACTGTAATGCAAATAAATAAGAAATGAGACGAAAATAAAGCCAAGCCTATAGCATATAGATAGCCATTCTATCTTGGCCGTAATTTACAAACACGTCTCGCATAATGAATAAAATCTGTACTAGTAAAAGCGTACTTTGTCATCCCTTTCTATCCATCCATCCATCCGTCCATGATTTGATTTCACGAACAGATAATAACGTTGTTCTTGTGTTGTGTTGAAGTTGGTTACTTAAGATAGCCATATAAAGCAAACGTTGAAAAAGTAAAAGTAAATGTTTCAAGCGAAACCTAAGAGTACAAAGCAGAACAGAGAATCAGGACTTAGGTGTGCTAAGAATTAGCATTGTTGATAGACTAAGAACTAGAGTTACTTAAGAATGGCAAATTCAAACAAATCAAATCAATTTAAACAAAATACAAAAAAACTAAGATGGAGTGGAAGCAAATGAATGCCGAATCGAAGCAAGTGCTTTTTCTTCTTGAATACTGTTCTTCTCGGGTCCCTATTCTTTGGCTCTTCATTCTCAGTCAGTTTTGATTCAAGTCAGTCAAGTAGTTTTGCTGATCTCACTCACGAGGAGACGAATTCTTTCTCACATTTTTTTTTGCATTAGGTTTCATTGTTTTTACACAATTACTTACTTTTGGATAAATTATTGAATAGACTATACACAAGTTGCTGGTGGTGGACTCAATAGAGCACAATATAAGCAAGTCTCAGCCCACTTTGCTTGCACCATCACCACTGATGTCTTGTGCAAGAATTTTAATTATTGAGTTAATTTAATTTAGAATTGCTGGTTACTGAAAAAGAGGTTGTAAACATTTAAAGAGAAGAGAGGAAGAATGGGGTGGAGATAAGCCATAATATAACCAGGAGAGGAGGGGGTGATAATGGTGACACAAATATTTTGTACTAGAATTCGTAAAACTGTATGCAGATGATTCAAGTCTAGAACACGATAGTAGCGTGGTCAAGAAGTCGAGATGAAATGTGTTCCCTTGACTTGGGTTGGTGAATTATTAGAAAATGCCAACATTTTTAATTGTGGGTGGGTCGAAATTGAGCACTACCACACCACCTTACTTATTTCATTGCTTTCATTTCATTATTTCATCTCTCTCGTCCGTCACCATCACAAAGGAAAAAGTGTAGTTGAGATTGTGTGAGTGTGTGTAATAAAATGTATTTTATGCCTCGTGTCATTCCACCCAGTTGAATTATAACAACGCACTGGCCTGCTTGCTGATGATGGTTTTGGCTATTATTGTTTACATGAATGCATCTTATGTTTCCCCGTTGAGCAAAAGCTTAAAATCAAATGTGTTGCTACAGTAGTGGTCACCAAATTAAATCATCCAAGTTCCTCCACCCACAAAACTTTGTTTATAGAACAGGCAAACTGTCACACATGTCATGGTGTTTGCCTAATGGCAACTATCAATTTAAACAATCCACCAACTGTCATCAATGTTTCTTTTACTTTCATCATGAAATATCAATGAACATGATCCGTCTGGAGTTCTTGAGAGAGGAGTGTGAATTTGACTGCTGATTTGTAGCGTGGAGAGAGCAAATCTTGCAGCATCCTTTGGAGAACAAGTTTATACCAAAAGAATGTTTCCTCATCCTCACTTGACTTGTTCTTCAGCTCAACCAACCAACAACAAAGATAATCATAATCATCAAAGAATCTTCTGATTTTGGTCGTCTGTTGTTGAACCATCTCCTTAAAGTAATCTTGCTCCTCCCAACATTTGTTATCTGGTCACCATTTTTTATTCACCTGTGTATCCTTCCTTCCTGTCTGTCCCTTTATATAAAAAAAATATAAAAACCATAATCAATAATTTCATGGGTTTGTCTTATCCAAATTTCGTATCTGGTTTCTTTTGTCTTAAAAAAGGATTGGTGTTTCTTGATGTTGTATACATCATCAAAAAACTTTTCCTTCTTTGTTGCACCAGCGTGCCGTATCCGTCGGTGTGGGATGGGACGGGGCGAAGGAAAGTCTGTTAGGAGATGATTATGGTGTTGTCGATGATATATACTGATGGCAGCGATGATGATGATTATAATGATGATGGTACATAGGTATTCTGCATTTCTGTTAATATTTTTCTCATAGATCATTATTGCATTACTTGCTTCCAAAATCCATTCCTGATTTGATTTTTACCTATGCGTTGCGTATGGCTCACAGATAAGTGAGTATTTTGTTGACGTATGGAAATTTAACCTTTCCTCTTCTTTTTTTTATGCTGAGGTTTATATAAAAGACGTGCGCATGCATCGTCCACACCACACTCTCAAACTGCGATTAGCATTCATGATTACATTTAATATTATATTATGATGATCCTATCAACTCATCATTTATTTTTATTATTACCATTACCGTTCTTCCTCAAGACCCCGCGTCATTACACCTTCTCCAAAAAACCTTAACTATCACAGACTTTTAAATCATTTATTAGGGTTTTAGCATGCAAATCATTTTATGTTCACAATATTATTGTGAGAACCAGCGTTTTCAATGGTTTCCATGCGTCTTTTAAAACCCTTCCTTCACTCACTCAAGACAAGTTAAAGTCAAGTCCTGAATCATCTCAATCCAATCCCACACCTCCTCGCTTTCTCATCATCAGATCAGGTTATGTACACTCTGTTAATACTACTAATCTATGACCACGAATTTTTCATGTTTAATATCCTCCTCACTTGAGAAAAAGTTAGTAAAATCAAGAGCTTGGTGGGCTTTTCCCTTCTCTCTGATTTCGAACCATGATGATGATGAGAAAGGATTATCGTATTATCCATGTTGTTGTGCTATACCCAATTCCGCTCACACGCCCGGGATGAAAGATATTTTTGTTTTAGTAAAGTAATAATGAGATGCAAGAGCGAAAGGTGTTTAAAAATATAAAATTCATTTGCATTTTTTGCATCTTTTTAATTTACGTCCAGCTCATCTCATCCCACCCCATTATCCCAAAACAAAGAGTACTTTAACAGCTATAGTGATGCCTGTGGGACCCAAACAAAAGCAGATTTCACTTTCTTGTCCTTATCACTCATTGTTTTTTATTCTTGTTATTTGATGTTTTTTTATCCACCACGCGACCGGATGGTTGGAAGGGTTCATCTGGGAGCATGAATATGTATGATTTTTTAAGATCCTTTAAGACGCTGTGTTTCTTAAAGGTTTAATTCCTAAATTTCTCACGGTTATCTCAATCACCTCTTACACGATTGAGGGATGGAGCCCTTCGCATCATTGCATCTCAACTTATAAATTAAATATGGGATCAAAAAAAGTACAAAGTAATTCATGACACTACGCCATTCATTAATTTTATGAACGACGATAACCAATGACTAGCTTAAATGCTAGGTTTGCATGTGTACCTTCTCCTCTACCTTTTTAACAGTAATTACGGAGGTGAATTAAAGCTGGACGGACTGAATCCCAAAGGTTCAGTTCTGTTCTGTATGATAATTTGAATTTGAAAGTAAAACCAAACGAGACCATGGTGGAGGTGCGGTGGTGTTGATTTGGTTTGGTTTTGTGGTTAATGCGGTGATATCACAGTGCCGTGTATTGTGGACTGTGGTGGTGGTGGGCCATTCCAGTGACCTTTCCCATACTCCTTAATTCTTTATCATCATCAACATCATCATCATCCCTTCCTTCTTTTTCTTCTTATACTTTTTACCTTCATTCGCATGATGCACTTGTTTTTTAAAAATCACAATGGAGGAGCGCCCAGCAAAGAAGAGTCAAGTATTTTCTTCAACCCTTCAATCAACTCCAACAGCAGGCCAAGCCAGCAACAAAGCTTAACCTCTCCCGTTCTTTCTTTTTAAAGATATTAATCTATCTAACCACCAACACAACCTCATCATCATCCTATCTTCTTTCCAAGGAATGATACCTTATGATACGATGAAAGAATGTAATAATAACAATGTTGCCTTATAGCTATATAACCAGTCCGTCTTGTCGTCAATCACAGTGAGAGAGGGAGCATTTGGCTTCGTATTATGCATATTCATACCTTCCAAAAGTATCTCATCCTTCTCGAGTCGAATCTTTGTATTTTTTTCTCTCTCTCATATTTCTTGAGCATTTACACCATGAGAACGAACATTCCAAGAAACTGCTATTGGCTATGACCGAGTCGATTAAATTAAGACGATCCTCTAATAAAATTAGACAAGTATAGGAGAGGCATATAGCGATGGAGTCGTAGTGTGAAAAGAGCGGTGATATCTTAGAATATGTGAAGGGTAGAATCGAATCGGATCGAAGAGGGTGAAAGAGAAAGAAGAAGAATTTTTAATTCGTCCTTTCATTCTCATCATTCTTTGGCCTTTAAACTACTTTTTATATCGAGCACACGGATGCTCTCATCTCATCTTCTCAACCCTTTGAGATTCTCCTTTCTTTTTCTCCCTTTTATTAATTCGAATACCACAGCGTTTTTTCTGATTACTTAAGCTAAACATGCAGGCATACGCAACATTCTTAGATTACACGATTAGAGCGATAAAAGTTTGCTTGCTGGAAAGAAGGAAGACTTTAAATACTCTATAGCATTTGATGGGTTGAGAAGACGCTCAGTGCTACACTTTGTATCTTATCTTATTATTGTATTTTTTTAATACTCTTCGATATTGATGTGCTGTGTAAGAAATCATCACTTTCTCCTTGTTCTCTTAAAAAAATAAGCCAATAATTGTAAAACCCCTTGAAAATTTGTTTTTTTATAACAAAAAAAATATTAACAGCCAACATGGTTCTATACAAATTAGGCATTGCTACACGAAATGATGCTTCCCAGCTATCTTATCTTGATGGCCACATCTGAAATTCAAACATTACCATTCATCGCATCATTTCACAATGACCTGTTCCTCTGGGCATTCCATTCCATTCCACTTTCAAGTCCCACTTTCTTCGAGTCATTAAAGTCATACTTTTCAATGCAGCCAAACCTATCCCACAAAACAATGCTGGTGTGGTCTCTTATTAATGCCTCAGAGTTCACAATGTGGCTTATCTTAAGCTGATTCTGTGGCATCGTGCAAGTAAAGTGCTGCATCTAAATAGCCAAGTTGAAACGACAAGTGATACCCGAAAAGCTTTAGCTTGCAAGCAAGCTAAGAAAGAATTAATTTGATCACCTATAGTACTACTGAATATATACGACTGATGAAGTGTGCCACATCTGGTCTCTTAGCATCGATTCAGAAATTGTGGCTCGCTCATACACTTTCCCAGTCAATGCAATCCTTGAATAAAATTGCTTTGGTTTGGTACAGTTGATGAAAGAATGAATGGAATGAGTTTGAGTTTGAGTGAGTCTGGAGAATTGGTTCTTCTTTCCCACTCCAATTTGTTGTTGAGCATGGTTGTGTCTATGAGAAAGCAATTAGCTCACGATTAATTTGCCCGTCGGTTTGTATTAATTTGAAATGGCAAGTGAAGTTGGAAAGAAGAAAGCAGTTGAGTTGGGTTCGTAATTGTGCAGCTGACACCAGACAGCCGGTTGACCAGCACCCGAAACATTAGTTTCACAGTAGTCATCCTGCCAAACAAGTTCATCATGATTTCAAAAAGTCTTTTTTAATCTAACTTTTCTTAACTGCCTTCTTTTTATGTCATTCAATTTATTATGGTTATGTGCACGTACTTAAGACAACTCCACCTCCGTCTGCCCTCTCCTTAGTTCCTTTTTGTAACACATCTTCACAAGCGCATAATCAAGCAAATGTTCTTGTTTTGAGAATCCAAAGGGTGAGGCGATGACAGGGATATAGGTACATGATGTTGCTATTTTCCGTGGTCGCAAATCCCTTGATTATCTACATTCTTCCGATATGTTCTATGGCCCCTGCTCCCCCTTGGGACCACTTTCTGTTTCAGTCCGGCAAAATCGAGGCAGACAGAAGGTACATAAAAAGTAAAAGCGGGGACGAGGTGTTAACGAAACCAGGGGTGGGGATTGAAGTAACACATTTTTTACTAAAAAGTCTGTGTAAAATGGGCATAAACTTTTAATGACGCTGCCTGCCTTCCTGTGCTTCTTCACTTTCGCTTTGATTTACCACCTAATGTTCATTAAGAAATAACCAGAAACATCCCACAACAGATGATGCTCATTTGTTTTACATCCTTGAGATAAGCTGCTTGTGAATATTATGGACATTTTTATGACGAGGTCGAAGAAAATTGAAAAGTCAAATCAAATCAGTACAAAAACCACGAGTCTATGAAGATTTTGCTTGGAGTGGAAAAATGCAAAAAAATTCTTTTCCATTTTCACTAGAATCTTGCTGATTTTTGGATGCTTCCGGAATAGCCAAAATATATATCAAAATAAGCTTTATTCTTCTGGAGCTTGAAACTCTTAAGTTTGCTGAAAATTGAATTAGAAGAATTGTGACCGAAGACTCTGTGAGGAGGTGAAAATGAGAAAAGAAAGTAGAAAACAGCCAGTCACGAACTGGAATTGGTGTTTTTCGTTTCGGTTGATGGAAAAATGAGGTTTGCCTAGGCTTACATGTGCGGAACACGTAGATACTTGATATGAAATACTATTTTTTCAAATTGAAGAATGAAAAGTGTGAAAAGGGAATCTCATAAATTATTATGTCACTTCCAGCCGAAGCAAGCAACCAAACTTTTAACCTGACTTGATCATCTCTTTAAAAAACATTCATTTGCTTTTCACCTCCACCTTCCTCTTTCCACATAAAGTACTTTAACCCACTCACTTTGACTTCTATTCTTCCACGTTCCTTGAATGTCTCTGAGAAATTATTAAAAGCAGCATATCATCGTCATTGCTGTCAGTCTGTGAGTCAGAGTGAATATGAAAAGTGACTAATAGGTTTCGTTTCATCCATTTCATTATTGTTATTGTTCAGAAAGTGAATTAGAATTGTTTTAACACTCAGTCTATTTTCAAATGCGAATGTCAAGTGGGACAGACATGTTTTTTGATGTTGACAAGCCATATCTTGAGTGCTATACATTTGAATTTGAAGCAGTGATGGAAGACGAAGATGAGAAGATGAGGAGGTTATGCGCAAGGTGAATTTTCACCATATTTCATCTTTTCTCCCTCTTCAATTTATTATTTCTTTCTTCTCACCTCTCCAGTCCCCTTCCCACTTGAATTATAAATACAATTCTTTTTTTCTTCAAATCCTTCTGCATACCGTCAGATTGATCACAAGCAAGCAGGTGTGATTTACTGGGCAATTGTAATTGACATTGTGGTCTCTGGTCAGGCAGAATAAGTTTTGTTGGTGTGAATGAATCATGCACATAAACCCTTTTAGTCTTTCAGTTAGTTTAGTCAGTCATTTGTTTTGTTGGATTCATTCTTTTATAGGATGTTCTTGTCCATGCCATGGTGAAACTTCATAAGTTTTACACTTCCCTGCTGGAAGAACGGTCTTGCTTTACCTCAATTTCTCAACTGATTGTATGATACGTATTAAATCAAACTTCTATCATGAGATTGAGTAACGTTGTTCAATATTATTATTATTCAGCGATGAACTGAACTTGAAAGCTGTACAACATAACTATAAAAGAGCTCAGGTCGGTTGGTGGCATTATTTCATTGATGAAGGAAAGATGATGTGATACTCTTTTTGCGGATGATGTTGAATGTTGCATGCAAATACACAAAGAGTTCCAAGTTTAGTCTGTTGTGTTCAAGGATAAGGGCAGGCAAATGACTACATGCTGACGATGATGATGCTGAAGATGCTACCTTTCCTCCATTGCATTGTCCTTCTTGAATTGCCCAACACAACACAATGCTGTATTATCCTTATTACTTGCTGCTATTATTATTATTACCCATTATTATTGACATGAAGTAAAAAAGCCACTTCTCAACTCAACTCTTGTAGGATGACGATTATTAATGACGATTTCTTTCGTTGACTGACTGACTTGGCACAAGGAACTTACTAACTGCATTAAACACGAGAGTGGATGTGTTGAGTTGACTCGGTTTGATTTGATTTGAGTGCCTGAATGACTGACTGACTGATTTACTAAAAGCTCGCTGAGATATGGTGAGATAATGCCGAAGGAAGATGACCAAATTGCATTGTGCACAAGAGGAATAAAAATCATCCTTTCTTTCTTTCTCTCTCTCTTCCTCCAAAGGAGGTTTGGTTGGTTGATTGAGTTGGTGCAGTTGTTGTTCAGTCGGTCGGCTAAAAAATATTTTTTAGAGGGTCATTAAGAACCGCAGGTGATCTCAGTTTGCACATATTGCATTGTAAGGGCCG
>JAQIWU010000163.1:0-34455 GCA_034696445.1 Isotomiella minor
GTTGTGTCTATCTATGAGAACCGCTTGACGATGGATTGCTTTCGCAGTTTTAGTAATGAAATTCGGTTGAAAATTCGGAAAATTTATTTAATCGTTTTGATTTTGTCGAGCTTCTGCGTTTTCAATTAGGTCCATTTATTGTCAAATCAAATTACACAACCAATTCCAAAATTTACAATGACTAAAACTACTCTAATTTAAAAAATCAATTTTGTTGGGTTTTTTATTCTTCGTTTCATTCTACGTTTAATTTGGCATTTCCAATCTTACTGAACTTCCCACAATCTTAAACAAAAGATCTTATGCGGATAGTAAGAATGCCAATATTACCCTACGGAATTCATGAAAATAAACGTAGCTCATCAATCATTTGATGGCGGGGTTCGATGTCATTCCAGTATTGCGGCAGGCCCAAATCCCACAGCTGTGGTGGCCGTATCCTCTGACTACCAGGGAATGAATGCGTGTCAACAACGTCTCTTCCACATCGTGACAGAACCGCATATTGCCATCATCGTCTGCTGTTTTTGCTTGAATGAAAAGCGGTCACCACAGCAGCAGCGAACGAGGAAAGTGTGTATCGTGAAGTCGCTGTTTTGAAAAAGCTGGATCATCCGAATGTAGTTAAGTTGGTGGAGGTTTTGGACGATCCTGCTGAAGACAGCTTGTACCTTGGTAATCAGTCAATTTTTATTGGTTTGGGTTATCAGAGAAACCATATTAATACATTTTGGTGTTGTATTTTAATAGTTTTTGAGTTGCTGGAACGCAGTGAAGTTATGTCACTGGAGCGAGGAGTTTGTATGGAAGGTCCTATGGCTGAAGAAAAAACATGGAGTTATTTTCGGGACGTGGTGATGGGACTAGAGTACCTGCACTATCAGAAAATTTGTCACCGAGACTTAAAACCTCCTAATTTACTGATCAGTGATGATGACCACATCAAAATTGCCGATTTTGGGGTCTGCAATGAATTTAATGGGGAAGACGATGCCATTCTTGGAACGCTTGGTACTCCGGCTTTCATTGCTCCAGGTAAAAGCTGTATAGCCATTGTAAGCGTGGTACTTACTGACATTCTGTAATTGTTCACTTTGCAGAGGCTATTACTGCAACCGCAAGGGAGGGCTATAGTGGAAAAATGTCAGACATTTGGCAGTTGGGGGTTACGCTATTTGCACTAGTCTTTGGCCGTGTACCGTTTTTAGACGAAAATCCAATGACACTTTATGATAAGATCAAGAAGGAACCGGTTACATTTCCCACTGAACCAGAAATTTCACCGTTGCTCAAAAATTTATTAGAATCGATGCTTCAAAAGGATCCAAAACACCGCATAACCTTACCTCAGATCAAGGTACTTGTGGGAGAAGTTATTCTGCTCTCCAGTTTCTGGTGCTTTACATTTTTCATTCTTTGACAGAACCATAGGTGGGTCACTAAAAATGGCGAGCTCCCATTAATGTCAGAAGAAGAAAACTGCACAAGTTATGTTGAAGTCACAGAAGAGGATATAAGAAACTGTGCCCAAGCCATACCCAAACTGGACACATTGATTTTAGTAAAAACCATGTTGAAGAATCATTCCTTTCAACATCCTTTCAGAAGACATTGTAGCAGTCGAAACTTGCTTCAATCCAATGGTAATTCAAATGAATGATTTTGTTTTCTTTTGGAATGTACAACATTAAATTTGAACTTGTTTGGTGCAGGTCGTTCTCACTCTGCGCCAAGCTCCTATGAGCTGTTTTTGGAAAGGTAGTTTACTCAACCCTTTGAATTAAGTAAATGAGTGTTGATGCCATAACTCTTTGCTTGCATTTGTAGAAAAATGTCACTTGACTCCAGCCTTTTGCCAAGACTAGCAGAGTCGAGTTGGGAGCAGCCTCCATCTTTATCTTCGGAAGGAAGGCCTAACAACGTTACTAATCCTAGTGTCAATCCTTGCCAGCCAAAAGGGAAGCTTGGAAACACACATCACCATCCTAATAACCCACCTTCAAGGAAATCATAGAATTCAGATTCAAAAATACTCATCTCATACATTCAATTGCTTAAAGAACTATATTTTTACTTTGAGTCTTATATTTACCATATCATCATCATTATTGTCAAAGTTTGTGTCATTATTTAAGTATGAATAAGCGTTGCTTACGTCAGTCAAGTACGTATCTCACATACATTCTCAGTCAAGTCAAGTGTCTTCTCCACTTCTCCTTTCAAACCTTGATATATATTACATTTTGACTGCATATTTCAGATTCTGACGATATACAGCTTTTACAGTATAAATCGCATAACGTTAACGCATGAAAGAAGTTTGGGGTGAAGCCCTTTTATCATTGAAAACAAAAGTGAGACGCTACTACTTTACTTGATTTGTAATTTAATTAATTAGTATCTCGATAAAAATGAACCGATGATAGCGCACATTACATTATACAATCTCATTTGTCAACATGCATTTGACATGCATGCGGATATCCATTATAATCTACTAATTCATAGCCTAGCAATAATGTTCAAAAGGGAATGTCCCATACCACCGGAATTGAATTACTGAAGATGTGAGTGGTGCTAGATGATTTTTTCAATTCAAAAAAAGGATTTGGTACAATATGCGTGCTTTGATTTGTCTTTCTACAGATTTAACTATTTGTGTACCTATGCTATTTATTTATTATAACAATAATTAGGTAGTACTTGGGTAAAACATACCTCCAAAGAATCATGCACACATTCCTCTGTTCGGTGCTACCAAGATATAGAGTTTGAAATTTGAAATCCATTCCGGGTGAATGGGCGAATTAATGAATGAACATTTTAAGCTCTATTCCAATCTTCATCTTAAGTCTTTTCTCTCTCTTGTGAATAAATCAAGTCGATCAAAACCTCTCGGTTGTTTAGCAGATGCTGTGATTTGTCCTGAAATGAGGATGGGGCAGAGTGAGAAATGCCAAATGTCCCTCTGCATCCACTTCCACATGCCATAAAATAAAAATAAAATAAATTTGTGCAGCGTGTGATGAGTGAGCAAGCATTACGGTTATTTCATTTCAAGTCTTTATTGTCATGAATTTTCTTTTATCGTCTTTTTGAGTAACAGTTGCCTCGGATCCCTGCCTGCTGCATCAAAAAGCAAAAGCATGGCAATTCAATTGGCAATTATTTTGTGTGTGGAGGAGTGAAAGAAAGAATGAGAAACAGGCATTTGAGCGTGAACATTTCTACTTTTTTTACGCAAAAAAGCTTGAGAGTGCCGTATTTTGTATTTTGCATTTTTGATGTAATGAAGCATGAAGCGAAGCGTTGACAAGTAAAACTAACTCATGCAAAAAGCAAAACGTGTAATTTCTTCTTTAGTTTGCCATTATAATCCAATCTAATCCATCCATGTCTCGTTACATTCAGGCAGTTTAATAGCGTAGTTAAGGTGGTTCATTTGCCCATAGCCTAGAATTCCTTTGCAAAATTCTTCATGCCAATTCTTCCACAATTAAACTTTGGAAGAGGAGAAAAAAGACACAGTCTCACTTTGCCCTCCTTGCGTTTCTTCAGTCCGAATGCAATGGACTTTAATATTGGGTTTTATAAAAGTGAAATAATGCAGCTTATAACTGCTTTCAGAAAAACGGAGGCTAATCCGATGTAATTGATGGTTGCCCTGGAGAAAAAAGGGCACAATAAAAATTATTGATGGTCTTTACAACCAACTTGATCCAGCCTAGTAGACTCAGACGCAAGTCCAAACATAGAATTAATTTATGCGTGTGAATTTTTCATAAAGGACTTTGAGATTTAAAATAGATATTGTCAACTATGGGTGCATGCCGTAGAACCCCCCGCCGACCACACAAATAAAAGATAAAGCAATTAAACTTTTATGTTGTCTTTTCATTTTATGTTTTGTTTAAGTACCTCACTTAGAGCTGGTCGGAAGTTGTCAACCTTTGAGAATGCATAGCATTGAGAAAAGTCGAAAGCTTTTTTTTGCTGACTTCAGCAGGATATTTCCATTCAGTTCCCAAAATTTTGTACAGTTACCCAATCCAATTTAACGATCATGCCGTTTGAATCAAGACTTACACAAAGTGAATGAGCTTAAGTAATTACTGTAGTATAGGCATTGTCATTATCATCGGTACAATACCAAGCGACTCGGGATGAGATGAGACAATGGAAACTGATTAGTCATTTCATGTTCAGGTGTCGGATAAGCACTTTTTATGTCTTCATTGAAACTGCGTGCAATTTCTATATTTCTCATACTTTAGTGCATCATCAAAATGAGATCAATTTTTAGTTTCCAACTAAAATTAAACGTGTGACAAATTGGAGGAGATGATGATGATAATGGAATTTAGAAAATTGATGAAGTGGAGTGAAAAGTAGAGTATCAGTGCATGACATTTACTTTTCCACGACATGACAGAGGGACATCGTCGTTTACTTTACTCTACTTATTTCCACCGTTAACCAAATTAAATTGTATAAATGAATTGTCATCATCAATTTGTAGGTACACCCGTTCTATGCTTCATCCGAACTTCATATTATTTGGATATCAGTGTCAGATTTCACGTAATTTCTTGAGTTGGCATTCACAGTTTATACTTGACAGAAGTATAACCTCTCTCTCTAGGAGTCCATGTTTTAGCAACGACATATAAATGACAGGAGACGAGACTCACCTAAATACGAAAAGGAGAAAGTATATCAATCACCCATCATCGTATTCAGTTCAGATACCAGATTTATGTTACATTTTTCATTTCATTGCATTAAACTCCTCAAGCTGCATTATTATTGCAATTGCATGCTCGTGTTTGTTGCTTTTGCTTGACGTATTGTTGTTGGTCTATGTGTGGATGCATTTTAGATGAAGCAATTGGTGTAGTGCCAACATCTAACGCATAGTAGTGATATGATTGCGGATAATTAGTTAGTTACACATTTCACATAAAATGGAATAGCTCAGAGCACTATGAAATAAATTGCTACTTAGAGGGGAGCTATACCACCACATCATTTTGCTTGCAGCATAGCATGTATTCTAAAAGTACAAGCCACAGTTAAAGTTAGAAAGTTCGTACCCCTGTTTTGTACTATCTTTTACACCACAGCCTTTTATTTTGTAGAAGCTTGCTTTAGCTTAGCTTCCATCCTTGTTGTTGGTGAACACGAACGAACGGTCTGTCTGTGAAGAATTGATCGAGCAAGTGTGTATAATAGACTTGCAACTCTTCTAGAGACAAAAAAGAACTCTAATACTTACAATCTTCCTTTCTTTCCAACCAGGGTTCCAATCCAACGCTTAAATAGTGTTTTTGCATCAATTTTTCCCGTTCAAAAAGAGTCCTAAAAACGGTTTCAAGAGGGGCCACTGTACCAAAGAAGGGACGACGGAAGGAGGACTTTTGAAAGTCGTTTCCGGAAGGGAGTTAACGGCACCCTACTTCCTCCCCCACCACCACCACCAGCACCACCACCACTTGAAGCCTGTAAAGCTCTGAGGAGCTACTACTTTTACAGGCAAGTCCGTCTGCTCTGCCACAAGTTGTGCATGCATTTGTGTTTTGTTGTGAGAGAAGTGAAGAGAGCAGAGAGTCCCTTCCTTTCCTTTCTTCTTCTTCTCAAATTATAAATGTGGTGTTGGTTTTTACCTGGATTTTTGGCAACATTTAATTGAATCCCAAACTCAACAAGAAAAGAATTTTGTCATCTCGTCATCAGACCTCATCATGACATGACCATCGTTTTGTCCCCGTCGTCGTCATTATAACTGGAACTGTGGCTGACAAAGGAATAAAATAATAATAATAGTCCAATGTGATTTGTTTTGACGTGAGAGACAGATAAGACACCTTATCTTCTCGTCATTATTGCTTCCAGAGGAGGGTTTGGTGGTTGTGACATATCGGACAGTCTGCTTATCATCATCAATTTATGGTATTATTGTTGTCACTGACTTGACTCGATTTGTTTACTTGTGTTCGAGAGGTCAGCAGAGACCATTCACCTTTTTTGAATAAATACCGACGTCCACACCACCACCACCACTGCGGGAGAGGACTGATGAAGACTTATCGTCGTCGTGACCCGTTGGGGAAAGTTGAAGAAGAAGAAGGAGGAAGATAATAATAAGAACGGAAAGGATTAGTGAAAAGAAAACCCCATTTTAGGCGATATCAATCACAAATAATCGATTGATAATTGGTTTCTGAGTTGGAACAAATGCTGGTATGGTTGAGTCACAATTATTATTTCTTTTCTTTTTTGTTATCGCATGATAAGTGGTCTTTTCTTTTACAGGCCTGTCTTGATTGCTCGTGTCGTTGTCGTCGTCGTCATCGTCGTAATTCCTGATGCTCGCTCTTCAACTCGACAGATGAACCCGAGCAGATGAGCAAACAGAGAGTGCAGACTCGGAAGTGAAGTGATGATAGATAAGAGAGCGGTTGGACAAACACGACAAATTAGTATTGACAGCAGTGTTGGTTGTAGTGAATAACATCATACATCCATACATCCTTTTTTGGCTTTGCGTTCATCCCAATGAACTAAAAATCAAAACTTTGTTGTTGAAGTAAGGTCGAATGTTAAATTGTGCTTCGAGTGAAGGATAGTAGCCGCCTGTGCAATTAGTTCACAACACAAGCAATCCAAAGAAAGAAAATAAGACGAACCTCATTTCTGCAATCTCAGCTACAGCAGACAAGGCCACTTAAATTCAGATTTTGAAGATTTAGTCAAAATGTGCCTCAGCATCAAGAAAGCATGGGGGAGCCGCTCAATCATTTAAGGTTTCACAATTTTTGTCCTGGACTCAGGCAACAAGCAACACACTATCTAACCATCAACCAACCAATGAATACTCTTAATCAACTTGTCAACCCGTTTGGTCCAAAGAAGTTACGTTTTACTACATCACACTCATCGTTCGTTCCAGTAGTCATATACCAAGAAGATATTTGAACTATAAATACTAATGGTCGACCAACCATTCATCACAAATGATCGATTGTTCAAATAGATAATAACAATACGGAATTCAGAAACCAATCCAGTGCATCCTCGACCTGCAAGAAAATCAACGTCCATACAACTTTACTCAGACTAGCTAATTTATTACTGCGTCATCATTACAGTCACGTCACAAGAAAAGGCAGCACTGTTTGAACGGGAACAGCAAGACAAGGCTATGCTGACGCTGACCATGTCTTCCGCACAATAACAAAGGAGTGTAAAATTGTACCCCTACCCATTGTACAAGTGTCATCCCGACGGAATATGGAAAAGTGAAAATGAAAATGACGCAACGTTGGTTGACGTGTTTGAAGTTTCATGGATCCTTTTCCAATAATATTGCTCAGTCAATAATTTGATTGCCGTTTGCGAAAATGAACCCATAGTCATTCCAGCCTGAGTCTCATACTCTTCTACCCCAAGAGGACAAACCGAGCGAAGGGAACTGCCAGCGTTTATAGGTAAGATCTGAAAAGGCTACATACCAACCGTACAAGAACATTTGTAACTTTTTTCCAGTATTAAGACGAACATTGAAGTCACACTGACAAGACTGCAACAATATGAGCAGCAGCAGCAGCAGCAGCACTAGCGGCAGCACCAGCGCCCCTGACTATCAATGGTAACACGATCATTTAGCAATCAACCTAATGAGCCGTTGTCACAAGATATGTTTTTTTTTCGTTAGGGCCTACGCAATTATGGACTCATCTCGAGTGTCCACCTTCCTCATATCGATTCTTCTCATTGTTTACGGAAGTTTTAGGTAAGAAAAAAGAGTGTGACGAGACGTGACACGAGTGTTGACTTTTATTCATTTCATTATTTCTACGCAGATCTCTTAATATGGAACAAGAAGCACGAGAGAGGGAAAAGGAGAAGGAGTTGGCAAAACTCACGGGGATATCTAATACTGAAAGTAGTAAGTTCATGAATTAAGTAATGATGTTAGATAGATTTGATTTGCAAATGAAGTCTTATCACTAGACGTACAAACGTTGGACACAATGCAAGCACTTTGTTTACCACTTGGGGCTTCCATTTCCCTGCTTGTCATGTTCTTCTTTTTCGACTCTATGCAAATGTTATTCGCTATTTGTACAGCAGGTAATGTCTCTTATTTTAATCATAATTAACACTAGTATTCATTGTATGTATTGATATTGCAGTGATTGCGACAATTGCTCTGGCGTTTTTACTTCTTCCTATGTGTCAATACATTATTCGGCCATGTTCATCAGGAAACAAGTTCGTTATTGTTTGTGTACTGCAAGTTTGTGATGATTGTCTACCTTTTACATTTACAGGATTTCGTTTGGATTTTGCGGGAGATTTACGGGAGCAGAATTAATGTCATTTTCATTAGCCATTACAATTGTGTGCATTTGGGTCTTAACAGGCCATTGGCTTCTCATGGATGGTAAGCGCATTTCACTCTACGAGTATTCATAAGACAGATTATAAAACTACCTATTTTTGTCTGTTATTTTCAGCCATGGGAATGGGTCTATGCGTCGCATTCATAGCCTTTGTCCGACTTCCTAGTTTAAAAGTTTCTACACTTTTGCTAACCGGATTGCTTTTATACGATGTTTTTTGGGTGTTCTTCTCCTCGTACCTTTTCAATGCCAATGTCATGGTGAAAGTAAGCCAGAACGTACTGGGGATGAGGCCGGAGGATTGGTTTCTAACTTACTCTTGTTTTTACAGGTGGCCACTAGACCTGCAGAGAATCCCATGGGGCTAGTTGCTAGAAAGTTGCATTTAAGTGGGATGGTTAGGGTAAGTCCTGTATTTTACCGTTCGTTTGTTTTAGGGTTTTTGGATTTGCTTTAGGAGGCCCCGAAACTATCTCTTCCAGGCAAATTAGTGTTTCCAAGTATGTATACAACCGGGCATTTTTCCATGTTGGGTTTAGGCGATATTGTAAGTCCAAGGATTATACTATACCCCTGATTTACTGAATGTATACATAATTTATCTTTTTGTATCTGAAATGTAGGTTATGCCTGGACTGCTCCTGTGTTTTGTGCTAAGATACGACGCTTATAAGAAATCGCAAGCTATTCATTTAGGAGAGGTTGGGGTTCCTACTCCAAATCATTTAGGTAGAATTAGGTAAGTGCTGATAATTAATTAATACTGTTCTTATGTTGTACGAGTTGAGACACTACATTATATTTATGGCCGTGTAGTTATTTCCATTGCTCTCTCATCGGATATTTCCTTGGGCTGCTCACTGCAACGGTCTCTTCCGAAGTCTTCAAAGCAGCTCAACCAGCCCTCCTATACCTTGTTCCCTTTACATTACTGCCTCTTTTAACGATGGCTTACCTCAAGGTAGGTTCAAGAACATTTCTTTTTTGACGGTATAAAACGTCTAACATTTTTACATTTGTATTCCTAGGGTGACCTTCGAACTATGTGGAGTGAACCATTTATAAATCACGTTCCGTCAAAGCATCAGGATGTGTGATTCCTAGCAATTAATGATAATCTAGTTACCCCGGCAGCTTTGATCAATTACTTAAATAATTCCTGCACTGATTTAACAAAGGCTGTAGAGAGAAGAGGAAAAGATGGAACATGAAGACCTATCAGTATTCAAGAAATTCTACTGTTTAGTAATCTGTTAGTGGTTAAGTGAGTGAGTAGGTACTGACTTGTTAAGTGTGACATCCTGTTTTATTATTATTAATTTAGTGAGAGCAATTCATAAGTTTTTTTGAGGAAGGGAATCTCGGCACAAAAAAGCTCGTATCGAATAATAATGTGATAATTTCTTTATTTCTCCTTTTCTTCGGTCGAGCGAAAATAACAAATATTTTGAAGTTACCATTTATACCAGACGTTGGATTCATTGCCGTTGGTTTCTACTCCATTATTGATTCCTACTACTATACTACGGGTACGCAGTTTCCGAGTTGATCAATACCTGATACGTTATTAATTAATTAGCAAAGACTTCTCCAATACTACTTACTACGTTGCCCTTCCCCTCCTCCTCGTAGCTTTAATCACAAACTTGGAGGGCATGATGGTCTAAATCTAAACCCGATTTTTTAACAATTTTTACGTCATAGTGTAGTTGATTAAATACTCGGCTTTGTTTGAATTTCACAAAAGCAAATTGTACTTTGCAAAACGATGATGATGTCTGTTACCCTCAATCTCGGAGTACCCCACAATATTGTAGTTCCTCCAAACTTACTTTATGACTTTGACTTTTGTGAAATTTTCCTTTGTGTACACACATAATTATAAAGGGACAGATTGATTCATGACTGGTATAGTAATCTAGTTCGGCCTGTCGTCGCGTCACAGGCAAAAGTCGAGGATGACACGCAATTCTGATTGTTATTGTTAATTGCATTTATACATCTACTTACGTGGTACGTTGTAATTCTTGAGCATTTTCAGTCAGTCGTCTAAGAATTTTGTACGTATATACCGCATCATACTTAATTTTTTCTACTTTTTGATTTGTTGAAATTTGTTTATACTCACAATAATACCAAATACGTAATATGAACCGTGTATATCATCAGTAGCTATATATCTACTTACCTCCTCCCGTTTTTTGTTATTAAATGCATTTAAAATAAACAAGTACCGAGATTTTTTATACATAAAAAATTCAAGTGAGTGTGGGTGAGACAGGAACCCTATTTTATTTTATTTACACGGTTTTTGAAGGAAATGTGAAAAACCATTTTTATGCTCTGAAGTTCTCTCATGTCATCACTCGTAGACAGATTGGTGCAGCATGCGGGGGGATCAGCTCGAGCTCAGAGGAAAGGAATACTTTCTCCTATGCATCTATTTACTTACGACTGTTTGTTTTTACTGCGGAGACGAAATTTGTCCGTAATAAAAGAATCTCGTAAATTAAACTGAAACCCTTCCTCGTCCCAACCAAACCAACCTTTATTTTCACATGTGCACATTCTCCTAAAGCACTACTATATCTACCAGGAAAGAGCGATACATTTTTAATTTGCCGTTTTCCTCTCTTTTGGCTTAAGCTCGAGGGCTGAGCTGGATGCAATCAACGTGGAATGGAATGTAATGAATGATGTTTTCATGACTTTCCCAAGCTCACCTTAGCTTAGAGTCAAAAAAGTCAAATTTAGAAAAGTATTTCAGCATTTCACTTTGCATCATCGTCTCATCTGACGAATAGTAAGGAGGACCACTGGGGCAGACTCGAGAGGAAGGAAGGAAGGAAGTAAAAGGTGAAGGGAGAAAAGGAAAGACGTTTTTGGATGGATGGATGGGGTAATAATTCATCATAAATATTGAATCAAGGCAAGAAGAACAGGGGGTGAGAATGAGCTGGAATCGTCCGCTATAATTATATAAGCATACACTAAATTCATTCATTCATAATTGTTTCATGAACTTTCAGAGGAATATAGAGAGTCAAACGACTGACTTGGTTTTGGTTTTTAGGCTTGGTCGGAGGTGTTGCGTAAATAATTTACACACACACACGCAAACATTGTGAATGTGTGTGTGTGAAGTGAAGTGAATGGAGAGAAGAGAGAGGTTAAATTCAGTCAGCTCACTTACACTCGCATGCATAATAAAAGTCTCACTTTCCTTCACTTCATTTCCATCTCCAATCCTCCATCATGGACACAGGGCACAGGGATTTAGGCCGTACCTTTTTGAATAAAGCATAATCTTTTTCTGTGACAAAGTCAGACTTAAATGGGTACTTCAGTCTGCCGAAGACTTATGACTTATTAATACAATTTACTCAGTATGTATATGAATCAATCATGGCCTGTATGACTGTGGCTATTATTATTGCCCGATAATATGTCCTCACGGTTTCTCCCATCATCCAAGTCCTAGACCTGCACTACTTGGTCTTCTTTCCTTTTCAATTCAATTCAATTCCATACATGTTGACTGGAGAGTTGACTGAGAGGAGAAAGTAGAGAGGAAGGAGTGACAGCAAAGAATGAAAGTCTGATTAAGCTCCTGGCTACACACGTTTAAATAAGTCTGAATTGAATTATGAGTGTTATTGGTTTGGTGAAAGTACCTCCGTCATCATAAACATCATTTGAGAATGTGTGGGCTCCTTTCTCCTTTACCATTTTAGTTATGCACTAAATATTGTGCATGTTTAGCACTTTAGAAGACCGTGGTGGAAGTTACTAAGAAGGGGATAGGCATAGGGAAGGAAGATGTATACGGATGATGAAGATGAAAACCCGAAGGAAGTGCTTTCTCCCTTCGTTTTTGTGTGTGGGAAGTTGAAGAGAGATGAGGAGATGAGGTGAGAGATGAGATGAGGGACATCTAGATCATGGAGATATACACGCTGGTGGCAAGCAAGCAAACACAAAGGCTTGAGTCAAGGTGAAGCAATAATAATGCGGCATAGATGGAAGAAGAAGAACAGAGAGAGAGAGATAGAGATAGTGGTGAAAAGAAAGAAAGAATATCTCCAAAAGCCAAAGGGAGTAGAAGAAGGTGAGGTGAAGCAATCAGACAGACCCTACCACAGTCTATATATTATGTACTTGTGTGAGGGAGAAAGGACAGCACTCAGCACTGCTTCCATATCCAAAAGGTACAACAAAGCTAGGTATGCAAAACCGAACAAGTCTCTCTCGTAAATGGATGAGAGAGAAAGCCAAACCAGAGTTTTGAGAAAGACGCGAAGGGAAGAGTGAAAGTGAAGTGAAGGTGAATTAGAATTAGAATTAGAATTGTGGGACAACTTTACTTTACTTACAACAACTTAAGTGAAACTGAAACTAAAGCCTCCTTCCTCTCTCTCTCTCTGGATTCCCTTTCTCCTCCTCTTCCCGTGTGTCTCTCTATGTTCATGTATACCGCATCCCATCAACACCCGATGGAGAAAGACGACGACATAGTGGATATGCATGAATTGAATGCATGCATGCACGTGGGCGATGGGATGATGTGATGTGACCCAACCAAACTGAACTCAATTCAATTGAAGGAATTGAAAAGGTTGGGACCCGAGATAGTAAAACCGGCATAGAATAAAACAAAAGTTGATGACATACTTTCACCATCGTGTGTTATTAACTCTCGAAGGGTGTACATGGATTTGCCTTTTTCCATATACATGTGTCTGTCTGTATGAGGAAGAGGGTTGCCAAGTTTGACAACCACTTCTTCCATGTCCTCTTCTTATGGGGTCCTCTCATCCCATTCCAATCCTCAAGGGACTCTCTTTATGGTATAAAATACAAAGTGACAATGAGTCTTTAGTTTTTAGTAATAAACAAGCTTTCTTCAACTTTACACTTTACAATAATCATAGAATTTGACTTAAAACCTTGTGTCTCCTTTAGTAGTTTAGACAATTCCATGGCACATCGGTGTATTATGACATGCGTCTATAGAAAAGAAAGGAAGAAAGGTCGACCTGAGCTCTTCATACGTACGTATATTCTTTCTCCCACGGCTTGACCTGGTCTTGTGCAATCGTTCCAAAGCAAACAAACAAGAAAGCAAACAAGGATTTGAATAAAAGAAATGAGATGCGATGATGATGAGGGTTCTTTTTCGGTATCAAAGAAGACACACCACCACCACCAACCACCATCATCGTCATTCAGCCAAGAGCAATATAATAATGCTGGAAGACTCAAAGGCCGTCGTCTCACCTCGCCCCCTCTTCACCTTTTGCCCTCACACCCACCCAACCAGGCAATGCATTGGCTCATTTCATATGTAATATGCCCACGGAAGTTGATTAAGACAAAGGGAAATTATTTTGCCTCCCTAAATGAGATCCTAAAATAAGTCATGAAGGAAGGTAATAATTATATTTCTGCTAATGAAGATCAAAGTTTATGACTTGCTAACTAGCACTAATCAACTCACCGAGAGGTGATCGACGAAGCGAGAAATTAAGACTTGAAGAAAGAAAAGAAAGAAATATAAAGAGGAATGAGAGTTGCTCAAAATCCAACTCAATCCCAATCCAACTCCTCAACTTTCTCTCTACGACTTTCTTTCTTTGTTGACTTGCTATTTACTCTCAAAACAATGATTCCCAGAAACAGCTAGTTAAGATAGTTGGGAGAAGGGAAGCCTGGCAAGTTACAAACGTGCATACCTACATACTTTCTCCTCATTCATTCTCTCTCTCTCTCATCTCATCTCTCAAGGCAAGGGAAGCCAATTCTCAATTCAATTCAATAAGAATGAGTGTTGTTTGAAGGAAACAGAGAGACACAGTTGATGGTATGTATGTATGTGGCACCTGAGCTGTGTGGAAATGTGATGGACCACCATCCACCTTAAAAAGGATGAAGAAGCAGACGGTGGTGGTGGTGGTGACTGGAGAAAGCATAATATAGGAAGGACAAACACAGGCATGCACGTACATACACCACCTCCAAAAAACTATAAAAGCTAAACTAACTATGTACAACACAACGACGACGACAACGACAACGACACACCACGTCGACAAGTATTAGTATACGGCAAAAGTATGTAGTAAATGTTTGTGTGGAGCGTAATGGCATGGCGTTTAACAACTTTTTAGCCAACAACGTACCGTTTTACGTACTTTCCCTGAGTGAAAGTACGACGACTTGCTTTCCTCCTCTTCTTCTTCCATACATACTAGACCACACACAGACACAGGGTGGTGGTGGTGGTGGTGGTGCTACGCTACGTTCGTTCGTAGAGGCTACAACAACCATTCAAAAAGCATGCAGAGGGTGGGGTAAAAGTGGTGACTCTCTCCTTCCTCGACGATGCTTTCTTTTCCTACTTTCCTTTCTCTACTTGTGATTGTGATTGTGTATGTATGTGTGTGTGTGCAGTCCACACAGTCACAATACCCCGAAGTTACAACAACCTAAAAAAGCTAAAGCTCTGATGGCGATTTCTCGGATGGTAAAGTGAACTCTCTCTCTCTCTCTACCTGGGCCCTATATATCCAGAAGACCCGTTCCTTCCTTCCTTTCTCAAAGTAAAAGCAAAGCAAAGAGAGAGGCAAAGCAAAGCATTAAACGGTGGTAGCCCACACCACAGTTAAAAACGTAACGTAACGCCACTTTAGCATGGGCTTCTTCTTCTTCGTCTTCTTCTTCAATGCTATTTGATTATGAATGTCCAACCCAACTCACCACCAAAAACCAAACCAAAAGGATATTATTATTATTATTATTATTATTACACCACTGCTGCATATAAAAAACTGTAACTTTAACTGATATCATCACTTTTTCCTCTCACTTCATCCATTCTCAATTGCAGTGATGCACCAGAGAAGAGAGGTAGGGCAAGGCAAAAGGATTGCCTGTGTGTGTGTACGTCGTACATTTACAACATTACAAACAAAAAGTGAGAGAGGGAGTCGAGTATTCAACCTCCTCACACACATACAAAGACATGAGGATGGAGTCAAAATCTAAAGGATATTCGCAAAATGGACAGACGGACGGACGGACGGATGGACAGACAGCTGAGAGCAGGGCATGAAGAAGGAACAAATCTCTGACAAATCAAAAAAAAAATCAAATCATTTATTTCAAGTCCAAGTGAAAAACCCTCTCAGTCAGTCAGTCAGTCGCTTTCTGCCATCCTTCCTGAGCAGTCAAAGTCAAATTCCAAACAAAAGTGTAAACACAAGACTTTCTGAGTCAAAGGTGAAAAAAAGATCTTTTTAAAAAAATAACTCTTTTGTAAGGAGAAGAAACAGTAGTAGTGACAAAAAAAAGCAATAGTTCAAAAGAAGAAGACACTCACGAACTGGTGCTATTAATTACTTGAGGATTAATAATTATAACGATGGTGGTGGTACATCCATCCTCGTCTTTCCCATTGTGGTCCCAAGCCTGGACAAAAGAAGGTGTGCTCATCTATCCTTAAAAGTAGTTCATCGTCTTTGTTGTCATTTGTTCAGTAAATGATTGGAACTTGTCGGAAGAACGTCCACCGTCCACCGTATATACACAAGTTTTAGGTCGTCGTCGTCCCCATCCCTCGCTGGAACCAGAGTCAGTCAGGCCATTTAAAAATCATTGGATTGTGACGATCGTCATAGTCAAAAGTAAGTGCTTCTCTTCTAAGAGTTGTTAGGACCTCGTTGATTTTTATGTGTCTTGTTTCTATTCTTCCACAGGGGGAGAGAACTCCAGGGGTAAAAGGCAGAGGGAGAAAATGTGTTATGTGAACAAAGTGACATTCCAATAAGACGTATTAGATAGTATCTGGACCATCGTCGTCTCATCTCAATCATTCATCATCAGATTCAAATCGAAGAAGGTTCTCAAGTCAAAAACCGGGTGCAGATAGAATTGCGAGGTGTTAATTAATCGTTTGTCAACATCGAACCCACGCAGAGATCATCTTGCTTAAATCCGTTCGGGTGTATTATCATTACTATTATTCCCCATATAAAGCCTTCCTTAATAACAGGAGAACTTAACCAAATTAAAACAATCAACCAAAGAACTTAACTCCTTTAGCCTAATTGTCTTTGCTACCGTCCGTCGGCCCCCTCTGCGTCTTTGGAGGTGAGGCCATATTTGGTGGTGTGGCTATATTCACGATCCTCCTTGCTTTAAAAGGAAAAGTGCAACCAATCTTTTAAAAGCATTTGACTCCACTCCACTTGACACGATGGCGGATTTGGAGGCAGTGCTGGCGGATGTCAGCTACTTAATGGCGATGGAGAAGAGCAAGTGCACTCCTGCGGCAAGGGCCAGTAAGAAAATCATTCTTCCAGATCCAAGGTACGTCCCACCCAATCCAACTTATTTTTGTTTTAAATACTTTTTATGACTCTCTTCTGTACGTACTTACCGTGGAGTCGTAATTTTGCGATGATGACGGTGGTTGTGTGATGGCGTAGGGTCGTAGATGACGAGGATGGATGGATGATGGGTCATGAAATGCAAAGAAATGTGTAGAATGGATGGATTTAGGAAGATAAATCTACAATTAGGTAAAGTAAAGTATGCATGGATGGAGGAAGGAAGGTCGACGAAATGAAATGAAATATATCTAAAGTGGTGGTGCACAATAAAATGAGAAATAGCGGCTTTATAGCATTATTTATTAGCCTTGTTTTAAACAAAATGGCAGAAAGCAGGAAAGAAAGAAGATAATGATAAAATGCTCCTACGTTTTGCGCCACGCCATGCCATTAATGGCTTTCATTTCACGGTTGTTATCTCAAGAAACCACTTCACTTTACTTTTTAACGAGAGGCAGAAAAAGGAAAAGACAACGCACGCATTTTTATTAGTAGTTTTTTTTTAGACCAACCAAACCCCTTTCTTTCATCTCCTCTTGTTATAATCATTATGTGTTCGTCCTTATGACATGTCATGTCACGACACATACATTTTTGGCTTTTGCACAGCGAGCAATGTGTGTAGGCATGCATTTATGCACAGATAAGTCAATAGACTGGGTCTAGTTTACTTAATAGAATGGCATGAGGCGGCTGATTAATTAGCCTTATTTATTTCAATTTTGAACATCCACATTCCCACCCGTCCATGTCTTTCAATTGTCCAAGCACTGCTGCACTACTGAATATCAGTATAGCTTGATCTTGGGGCCTTGCTTAATAACGGAGGAGGGTAGTAGGAATGGAAAATTGAGGGAGCAGTAGTAGTCTTTGAAAAACAAGCATAAATAAATGCCAATTAATATTGCTGAGAATGAATATTTTAAATCACTACCACTCCGCTTCAGGCTGTCAAGCAAAGCAAGCAGCAATCCCGACATAAATTATACGAACCGCAAACAATTGCAGTATAGGAGCGGTCCCTGAATGAAATTATGAAGTGGAGTGGCACATCGTCGCATGTCAGCCAAAAAAGCTATTGGAAATGTTGCATAATAATAATGAAAGTCATAATTCCATTTCCACGCCGTAACAGCCTTATCTGTAATTCTTTCATTGAGTTGAATTGAAGTTGACGAAGAGATTTTCAGGTGTCAGTCAGAGTTCCATAACCACTGTATGTCTCAGCTTTCTCTTGCTCAAGTTTTCACCAGGATATGAAAACACCAAGTTGAATGAGTCAGTAAAGCTTGACCTTAAAAACCACTTTATTTTATATTTCAGTGTGCGAAG
This sequence comes from Isotomiella minor, assembly GCA_034696445.1. NCBI lineage: Eukaryota > Metazoa > Arthropoda > Collembola > Entomobryomorpha > Isotomidae > Isotomiella > Isotomiella minor. Next base: position 18,128 of record JAQIWU010000163.1, read on the forward strand.
CGTTATGCACAAGTACTTGGAGAAGAAGGGAGAGGTTAACTTTGACAAAATTTTTAACCAAAGATTGGGTAAGTTTCTTAGGTCTGGAAGAAGAGACTCTAAAATTTAACTGCGTTTCCTTTTTCTGTAGGATACCTGCTTTTCAAAGACTTTTGTGAAAACCTCGCTGAAGATCCCATTCCACAGATAAAGTTCTATGAAGAGGTAAGAATAATGAAATCAATTGAATTAATGAAATCATCGCCTTGTCTCTCTGAAACCTCTTGCGTAAATTTTGAGATCCAGTAACCTTCGTAAAAGCTATGTAATAGGGTTACATTATTATTGTACAATCAAATTAACATTGCTTATGAAATAAGAAGCCTAGCAAGAGCTGCATATTTGTTGAGACAAGAAAGGATTCCAGATACGATAGCATGGTTTCGATTTCTCAATGACAAATTGAAAAGATGTCATGGTTAACAACTAAATTACGTAATAGATATTTATTTGGCGTCCTTTGTTTTATTCATGCAGATTAAAAGATTTGAAAAGCTGGAGACTGTGGAGGAGAGAAGAAAAGCTGCCAAAGAAATCTATGACAATTTTATAATGAAGGAGTTACTTTCGCATACTCATGTATGTTGGAGTTAGACACTACATACCTAGCCTGAACTTAATTTTGGATTTTACTTCTTTCAGACTTTTACTAAAGAAGCGGTCGACCATGTACAAAAACATCTTTTTAAAAGTGATGTTCCTCCTAATTTATTCGAGGTTTGTCTTGTTGTGTGTAGAAATGATGGACAATGACAATCATAACGTATGTATGCTTCTCTTTACAGCCATATATCGACGAGATATTTAATTTCCTGAGGGGGGATCCATTTAGACAATTTCTTGAAAGGTAAGGGAGGACACTGCGAATGCTAAATATCCAGGATTTGACCTCGTTCTTTTGCTTGCAGTGACAAATATACTCGATTCTGCCAATGGAAGAATTTAGAATTGAATATTCAGGTAAGGTCAGAGACAATTCTGTGTCCATCAGATTCTTGTGAATATTTCACCAATGTGTTCGTCTATTATTTACAGTTAACAATGAATGACTTCAGTGTTCATCGAATAATTGGTCGAGGTGGATTTGGCGAGGTGTACGGGTGTAGAAAAGCGGACACAGGCAAAATGTATGCCATGAAATGTTTAGACAAGAAACGGATCAAAATGAAACAAGGAGAAACTCTTGCTCTTAACGAAAGAATTATGCTCTCTCTCGTCAGCACTGGGGTCAGTGGTTATCATCAATATGCATACTCCAATGTCGCGCAAGTCTCTGATACTGATGCTATTCTTATTGTTGTTTAGGCCGATTGCCCTTTCATTGTGTGTATGACATATGCCTTTCACACCACCGATAAGTTATGCTTTATTTTGGACCTCATGAACGGAGGCGATCTTCATTATCACTTGTCGCAGCACGGGGTTTTTAATGAAACAGAAATGAAGTTCTACGCCGCTGAAGTAATACTAGGTACTTACTGGAACTAATTCATTCTTTATTCCTATTTGTGGAATGTGGTATAATTACTCTCAACTGTTTGGGTGTACAGGGTTAGAGCATATGCACAAACGCTACATAGTGTACCGGGACTTGAAACCTGCGAATATTTTACTCGATGAGCATGGACATGTTAGAATATCTGACTTGGGTTTGGCTTGCGATTTTTCCAAGAAGAAACCCCATGCAAGCGTGTAAGTCTTACCCCTGAATAATACCATTGTCAACTGTCTATTGCGTTGAAAATACGTAAAAACTCCTGCTTATTTATTAAAATAGGGGGACGCATGGATACATGGCTCCAGAAGTTTTGTCCAAGGGTACAGCGTACGACTCTAGTGCGGACTGGTTTTCGTTTGGCTGCATGCTTTACAAGTTATTAAAAGGTCACAGTCCATTCAGACAACATAAGACTAAAGATAAACATGAAATCGACCGAATGACGTTAACCATGGTATGGTACTTCCTAAAAATTCGTTGGTATAGTGTTGTTAATGTTGAGTCTTTTTTTTTGCAGAATGTGGAGTTACCTGAGTCTTTTTCTCAAGAGCTAAGATCTCTTCTTGAAGGCTTACTTCAAAGGGAGGTCGACAAAAGACTAGGATGTCGGGGAAGAGGGTATCAAACAACTTGAATTCATGTTTACTTACTTACAAGTGTCTAATATTCGTACTCAGGTCTGAAGAGGTAAAGGAGCATCCATTTTTCAAGGGAATAGACTGGCAACAGGTTTACCTTCAAAAATATCCACCGCCATTGATACCTCCACGAGGAGAAGTCAATGCTGCAGACGCTTTTGATATTGGTTCTTTTGATGAAGAAGATACAAAAGGAATTAAGGTGAGGTTCTTGTGGAAAATTTTTGGTGTACACTTGTTGAGCACTGCTAATTTGTGTTCTGTAAACTTCAGTTACTAGACACCGATCAAGAGCTATATAAGAATTTCCCCCTTGTCATATCGGAGCGATGGCAGGCCGAAGTGGCGGAAACGGTGTTTGACACTATAAATGCTGAAGCAGATAAGATGGAACAAAAGAAGAGGGCTAAACACAAGTATCGCTATGATACTGATGAAAAAGAGTCGGATTGCATTTTACATGGATACGTAAAAAAGCTGGGAGGTCCCTTCGCGTCAGCCTGGCAAACACGATATGCGAAACTTTATCCCAACAGGTATCAAAGCAAGGTTGCCAATAAATTTCAGTGCAAAAGGTCTATATGCTTCATTTCGTAGATTGGAACTTCACCCGGATTCTGGGAGTACAAAACCGGAGTTGATATTTATGGATAATATGGAAGAAGTCGCCCCAGAGCTAGTCCTCGTGAAGAATGAACAGTGCATTTTTATTAAGACGAAAGATAACAAAGTTGTTATCACCAACTCAGTAAGTTATATTTAAATATTTCAAATGATTAACTCATCAATGCTCATTTCTTGTTTTCTTTTCAGGATGAAATAGGTTTAAACGAGTGGTCCATCTCCTTACGTACTGCACATAAAAACTCACTAGAGCTTCTAAGTAGTATGGCGAGGAAGGCTGGGAAAATTTATGGTACAGAATATGACGCCAATAGCAAGAGCTCGCCAGTCGTAAATCGATCAGCAAATGGTGGCAATCAAATATGAGTCGTCGATTTAAAAGTAAAAGACAACCACAGCATTTAATTCATAAGTCAGGAGTAAGGATAGATATTTATGTATAACTTATATTTGACACTTTTTACTATATAGACGACGGACATGTTGTAGCCCTCCCTTTTAACGTTGTCCTTGTCGCTGTTGCTTTGATATGTAGGCAAGTTAATGAAGGCGAAGCAAGACCGGTTAACGAGTGAGGGATAATGATGAGAGTTTCACATAGCAAATAATTTGTAAATGTTAAACTAAAGCTACCATGCTCCCCTCGTTACGGGACGCAGGGTGGAAGCAGATGAGACACGGACAGTTTGAAGACGGAAGGCCTGACAAACGCAAGCAGAAGAAAACAGAATGGAATCGACTTTGAAGCCAACATTATATTGTCTAGGGTAAAGGTATTAATTATCAATAAGTATGTATGCCGTTAAGAATCTCTCATGGTTACTAGTCATTAATGCCAGTCAACATTTTTAAGTAAGCCAATATGTAATACCATATAATTAATTAATTGAATGTTTTACAATAAGCAAGCAACTAATTAACAGCCTGGGAAGAAGCAATTAGGAAAGGAAGGAAGTCTGTTCATAAAATTCAATGTCTGCTTATCAAAAAATAGATGCCAAAGTTACATAACCGTCAACAACCAACGATCCATTAGTTAATTAAAAACAAGACGGAGTAAGAGTCAAGTTAGGTTGTGGGTGTTGCTCCCTTCCTTGTGATGTTGTCTGTAAAAAAAATAATGTAATATGTGCCAAGGAACGAAACAAAAGAAGAAACAAGGTTGCACTCGACACATACAAAAGAACAAAAATATGCGCACGTGATTTTCAAGTCCATCTCTTACGTTATATAGTTATGTAACTCATGATACTACTGTTGTTTAGACATTAGATTCATCCACAGTTGAATGCTTCACGCAGGAAAGATACGAAGAGATTCAAAACTGTAATAATTATAGCGATGTATTCACCTTGGGTCGTTATTATTGTTAATGGTTGGGAATTAAATGAGTCATCTCCAGAATGAAACCTACCTACTTAATTATACTTGTCTTACTGCGCACATTTTTGCTATTAAATATTACTCAATGTTGGTATACTCCGCTAGTTAGTTTGTACAGCGTATTCTAATTGTTGTAAGTAGACAATAGAATAGGTCATAAGCAGGCAGTCAGCGTCAGCAGGCACAATCACCTTAATTAATTAGGGAAAAGGCGAATCCAGAGGAATTATATATACTAATCGTTAGTATATTTGTACATCGTTGTTGATTGATATGATATGATATGACGACACCTGTACTAATTACTAAAAGTAGGGTGAAGCCCTGGGTTTTGGATATTACAATTTACATGCACACTATTTCCTGTTTAATCAGAATTTAAGGCTATATGGTTTCTATGGTATAACACAGACTAGATAGGTGCATTATTTAAAGAACTTCCCAAGTTATTCTTTAGTCTTAAGTACGGATATTGACGATTTATACACGTCAGAGATTTTAAACGTTCGTTTTTAAATGGTTTGAGCTGGTTCCGTTGTGAGTCTCATTATTTTGCATTTCGATGTCAATTGTTTAGTGTTCCTACAAGAAGGATGCTTAAGATGAGGATGCTATGACAACTCTCTAAGGTAGTGGTCTGTAACTAATTGTGTAGTGTCATTTTTGCCTACCTGGAAGGAAGAGCCTAATTTTTGTCTCAGTTAAAAACAATAGTTACTCCAATCAAACTCATTACTGTTTATTCTTACCCCTACGAGCCTGCTAAATAATATTGAAAACAACGAGTTTTTATATCTCTTTATGAAACTCACTCTTTTTACTTTACCGATACTTTAATCGTAGCTGTATGGTTTTGTTTATTCCGTCAAATTCTTTTTTATTTAAAAACATTATTTAGGTTGGTTTGACTCGTGGATACAGTGAACTAGATTATATTTTTCTGAATTGCCATTCCTTCTACGGAAAACAATGTGTGTAATTGCATGTGTCCAATTTTATGCGTAATACTTATAAGTTATCATTTTAAAAATGTTATGTGTCGGTTACGTTGGGTGGAATAATGTTTAAAACGCTATAGATCAGTAATTATGATTACTACCAACTCCTAAAACTCTTCACCGCCGTTGTCTACTTAAATTGCACTCTGCGCTAGAAATATGTACTACTATTTAATTGCTCTACATGCTTGATGTTCATTGTTGTCATCCAAGGAGACCATTTGTCAGTATTCATTTCACATTATTTAAAAATTGGACGCTGAATAGTTTGTCATATAACACTTACTACTTAATTGATTGCGCTTGGGTCAACTACTATAACTTTATACTGTACCTACCTTCTCCTCGTTTGGTTTTGGAGTTGTGGTTGCCATCGAAGCATCCTTCAAAACAAAATCAATTTAGGAAGAAAACGAATTCACAAAGGTATTTATATTATTACTCGTATGTATAAATGTTCAGGCATGCTTTTATTTTGTGTGTAATTAGGTAGTCAATTAATGGTTCCATACGTGCATACTTTCTCATGTATTTAATCAGTTCATAGATAGAGAGGAGAGAAAGCAGGGAAGAAGCGTAATGGAATGCGTGAAATATCATCACCAAATTAAAAAAAAGATGCGATTCGACATGCGATACTTTTGAATGAAGCTGGTTTTCATCTAATCATGTTAATGAAAATATATAACATTAATTTGATGTAGACTATCATTGAATATTACCTATTGTTACAATGCTGTCATATGTTAGGGATTAAATGTTTCAGAATAAAAGAAAGACAAAAAAACTGATTCGGATCTAGGATCATGTCGCCTCATTACAACATAATTATTTGATTAAAATTGATAACAACAACTGTTGTCATACATTTCAATATATAGACAATTCGATTTGACTCATTCCTTCGTTCTATATAAACTTCATAAAGTAATCAGAAGACTTTTCAGCGTCAAGGTTCGCATAATAATATGCATCATCGACTCTTTATAATACTTCACTTGGGTTAAACGACATCAATTTCAATGAAATTTGACTATTTTTATTTTTGATTATGGGAAACTTCCAACTGAAGAAAGGGTCGATCCAGAGATACAAATACACAGGGTGAAAGAAAAGTGAGACATTCAAAGCAACCACTGACGAACTTTTCTGCTCACTTTATGTATGAAACTGTAGATAATCGATGGGTTGAAGCCAAATATGAAAACGTTGTGAGAAAAAGTTTAATGGAAGGAGGACTCAATTTATTTCTTTTTAAGCAATGTATTTTAAAAATTTAGGATTGATAGATGTTGAACCTTAAAAAATTGATTGTATGACCCAATAAATTCCAGAGCTTTATTGCGTTTGCCAAGGAGGATTATTTTGTTAACTTCTTCAACAAGCTTTAATTTGTTCCTTATTATTAAAAGACAATCGTTGTAAATGATGATGAGTCACAGAATATAAAAGACATGATTTGATGCAATTCTTAATGATTTTGATGCAGAAAGTCCCTTTGGGGCATGGTGAGACAGTCCCCTTCGACCTAAAACACCCCTCCCCATCCTTTATTTGACACTGCCATGACTCTCTCAGGCAGGAAGAGAGGCATGCTCCACCACCTCAAAGGTATTACCAAAGGTAATTTTATTCATTAAACCAAATATTATCCCAATTCATTAGCGTGTTAAAGTAAAAAAGCCACTGCATCAAATAGACACCATCATCCATCCAACGCATTTGAATGGGGCGTTGGCTCGGCTGTTTGCTTTTGCAGCACGAATCCATCCATCCAGTCAGCTTTCTCTCCTCTTCTCTTGCTCGCACAAAGTCTTGTTTTTCGTGAAATATTCATTTGAAATCAGGTGGTTTCTTTGAAAGAAAAAAGGCTTATCATCCTCTTGACAGGCTTATCATCCTCCTCCTTCCTTTTTGCCTTCATTCTCGACTTGCTCGTGTTTTTGACGCTCACAATTTTTGCTTTTTTTAGACTCGGTTAAAAAACAACATTTATTGACAAGAATAAATTAAAGTGTACTGATAAGCCACAAAAAATGGGTCCGATATCCGTGGAACAGGCACGTAACGAACACAAGGCAGCCGTCACTCGGGACTACATTTCTCAACCGAGATTGGGTAAGATAAGACTTTTTCAAAAGTACTTCTTTCTTTTTATCACGAGAATTTATTTATGGTTTATTTTACACAGTTTACAAGACGGTGAGCGGGGTGAACGGGCCACTGGTCATTTTGGACGATGTCAAGTTCCCAAAGTATGCTGAGATTGTGGATCTTTACCTCCCAGACGGGACGGCAAGGTCAGGACAAGTGTTGGAAGTCAGCGGGTCCAAGGCTGTGGTTCAGGTGGGGCCCTTTCTGTCCTCAATTGACATCTTTTTGGACTACCGTCGTTTAGTAGTAATGATGATCCTTCTTGGTTCGTGTGTAGGTATTTGAAGGGACATCAGGGATTGATGCGAAAAACACCATTTGTGAATTTACCGGAGACATCCTTCGAACTCCAGTGTCGGAAGATATGTTGGGAAGGGTTTTCAACGGCAGTGGGAAACCCATTGATAAAGGACCACCTATTCTGGCCGAGGACTATTTGGATATTCAAGGTAGACGCACATCTCTTTGTTAATTGACTTTGATTACTGATTTCCTTGGGTCATACTTGTAGGTCAACCAATCAATCCTTGGTCTAGGATCTATCCAGAAGAAATGATTCAAACTGGAATTTCTGCGATTGATGTGATGAATTCTATTGCTCGTGGTCAAAAGATCCCCATCTTTTCTGCGGCTGGATTGCCTCATAATGAAGTGAGTGAGAACCCCACCGCCATGATTGCAACAGCACTGAATGTCCTTATACACTTTTTTGTAGATCGCAGCCCAGATTTGTCGTCAAGCTGGTTTAGTACAACTTCCAGGGAAAAATGTGTTGGATGGACATGAAGATAACTTCGCCATTGTCTTTGCTGCTATGGGTGTCAATATGGAGACAGCTCGATTCTTCAAACAGGACTTCGAGGTATGAAGAATTGCTCTGACGTGGCCATGTCAGTTGAAATAATTGGCTTTCCTCTGTTCCAAAACAGGAAAATGGTTCTATGGACAACGTGTGCTTGTTTTTGAATTTGGCCAATGATCCAACAATTGAAAGAATCATTACACCACGGCTTGCCCTGACCGCAGCGGAATTTTTGGCATACCAGTGCGAGAAACACGTCCTAGTAATTCTTACGGACATGAGCTCATACGCTGAGGCTCTGCGTGAAGTGTCAGCTGCAAGAGAGGAAGTTCCCGGACGTCGTGGCTTCCCTGGTTACATGTACACAGATCTTGCAACTATTTACGAAAGAGCTGGACGAGTTGAAGGAAGGAATGGATCTATTACTCAGATTCCAATTTTAACTATGCCAAACGATGGTAAGAAAAACGAAAGGTGCGGTTGACACGTAACTGGAATTATTATTTCCTCTATTTTGCAGACATTACACATCCCATTCCTGATCTTACTGGATATATCACGGAAGGACAAATATACGTTGATCGACAACTGCACAACCGACAGATTTACCCACCAATTAACGTACTTCCATCTCTCAGTCGTTTGATGAAATCTGCTATTGGAGAGGGAATGACCAGGAAAGATCATGCTGACGTCTCTAACCAATTGGTGAGTTTTTTCATCAATTACCTTCGACATTTATTAATAAAATCCACATTGCAGTACGCGTGCTACGCCATCGGTAAAGATGTTCAAGCAATGAAAGCTGTCGTCGGTGAAGAAGCCTTGTCCGCGGATGACTTGTTGTATCTTGAATTCCTTGGAAAATTTGAAAAGAACTTTATTTCTCAAGGTACGCCTGTGGCTATGCTAATGACTTGTTGTTCACTAAATCATTGCCATTTCTTTTGTATTATGAAACAGGCAACTACGAGAATCGTACGGTTTTCGAATCTTTGGATATTGGATGGCAACTGCTTCGTATCTTCCCTAAGGAAATGTTGAAACGTATCCCTGCAAGTACTTTGGCAGAATTCTACCCCAGAGATTCGCGTCACACGCAGTCGTCGAAAATGACCACCCAAATGTAAGACGGCACTGGAAAGGACACTTCAAATATAGCATTCCAATTAAATTATTCCGTAATATCAACTGTGAAAATATAATTCTGGCAATCCGGAAGTAGATCTGGCACTAGTCTTTGTAGAAGAAGAATATAGCGTGATGCATGTAGACCATAGACACCCTAATAATAAGTAATAAAAAGAAATCTATATTATTCATTGCTACACCGTTGACAATCATGACTAGATTTTTCCTTTTCTTCTGATGTTCTGGAGTCTGTTCATCCTTTAAGATCTCAACTAAATCACAAGGCAAAACTTTATCGGGTAAAATGCAGTGGTTCTCTACTCCGACCCCATAGTTATACCAGAAGGACAAGGTATACAGATACAAGTCGTCGGATGGCCGAAGGATTGTTGTTGGGGACAATAAATGAAACAGAACATAAATCAACAGTAAAATATTATTTATTGTACTCACGAGCAAACGAAATAAATGAGGTAACAAGTAAACTATGTATAACTTTTAGGGACCTTAGTATTCTTTGATAAACTTAAATCATCATTCATTCACTGAATAAATACCTACGGTATACTAGTCAAGACAATCAAAAACTTGTAATCATTTGCAACATTGACATTTATACTTGCTCAAACATACGATAACATATACTCCATGGCGTTTTGCTAAGGAAAACTAAATTACATTTTAGCAGACGCATCCGCACTCACTCGTATTGTCTACTCAGATAACCCTCAAGTTCCCCCAAAAGAGAAAGAAATCCAATGATGTGAAAATCTTAATCCTTAATGGACTGTAAATCTATACTTAACACTGTATAAATAACAATTAAACATTTACCAAGACCCTGACATTACTTAATGTTTATATCAGACTCTCAATTTTTGTAAACGTGCAATCATGGCGTCCACTGCCTCCCCAGTATTGAAGTCGTTGTGAAGAGTGTAGATTGACCTCAAGTCTTGTTTCCTATGCCGTTCTAAAACCTGCCAGTCTATTCCTCTTTGGATAAGGTTGCGAATTGGGTCCAAAGCCATGGATTCCCCTGTGGGACAGAAAAAGATGAAGTCAAATAGAGTTTCATTTATAAAGTAGATATTTTCATACCATAGAAAATGGCTTTGTTCTGTAGCTGCCCCTTGATTTCAGAAAGCATTGCGATCTGAAGCCTCTTCTCCTCGGCCTCATGATCCACTAACCTCCTCAGCACTGTCGACCCCGTGATATATGTGTCTAGTAAAGGGCGCAGCATGTTTTTCAGATAAACCAGTCTTCCCAATGAGTTTGAATTGTTGATTTCCAACAGTTTTTCTCCACTTTTTTCATCGATGGACTATGTCAAAAACAAAAAACCCCTCGTTAAATTAACGTCATTAGCCTCATCAAATAACAACTTACCACAGAAAATATGTTTTGTTCGGTTAGGAATTGGATAGACTGTTTGACGGACTGGACCAAGGGTTGACAGGGTGGGGACAAGAGGAACTCAAAATGTAAGACGTCCGTATATTCCAAACAAGTAGCGATCAGTTCCATCTCTCTTATCCCATCCACACCCTTCACCTCATCAACTGGGCTGTTATTCTTGTCACGAAGGAGCTTAAAGACACTTGACGCTGCGTAGATTCATTGATTGTCAGCAACATTAGAAAATGAATACTAGAGGTCTGCCTTACCAATGATGGACTCCATGGCGTACACGGGTAGCAAGCAGTTCGAGTAATACGAGAGTTCAATCACGTTTGGCAGTGCGGTCACAGGGAGTACGAACTTTTTGCCATTTTTATAAATAATTCGCACCAAAGAAGGTCCCAAAATTTTGATCTAGAAAACATAAAACAAAGCGTATTGCCATTAAACTGTACTCAAAGAAGCTTCCGTCTCAACTCACCCCAGCCTCAATGTCCTTTTCGAGATGAGTCACAGAGAAAGTCGAGTCATGTCCTCGGGACAGCATTTCATCCCTTAGCTCTAAAATCTCGTCTTTCAATGTGTTGAGGTCAGTCCCATCCCTGAACTTGTTCAAAAGAGTGAAGGCAATTGCGTTGGTGGACGTCATTGAAAAGCATTTGATGCCCTCGTGGATGGAGTGCTTTCCCAGTGCGTCCACAACCTTCCTCTGCATAAACTGGGTTGGGGAGACGCAAGCCTTCTCTGCATTATTTGGTTCTTGCAAAATGTAGCTGCTGAGCTCAGATTCGGAGCTGAAGTTTGAGGACAGGGTTGCTTCCGGTGTGGAAAAGGATGACGAAGGGGATGAGATGGGGGGACAAGGGGAAGGGGAGGAGAGTAGCAGGGTTTCTAGCTCCATGTGCTTCATCACGAATTCCTTTAAAAATAGACCCAATCAAAGTCAGCTATATTTGCATCATGCCATGGTCATACCCTCATGGAAAACGGATGTCCATAATCCACCCTGGCATTTCCGTACTTTGGTTTGAGTGAGCCAAACAACGCAATGAAGGCGGAGATGAAACTTTCATTTATCTTCGGTTGCCCCAGCTGCTCCCGGATGTAGTTTCCTTCAATGATTCTGTCATAACTAAAGTTGACTGGGACGACGACCACGTCCTCCACTTGGTTCGCCAGTAGGCATTCCACGACAATACTCAAGAGTCCACCTGCAAGAAATTGTTATTGACTTCAGGTGCTACAACCACTTGATTAGACAGGGTACCTTTTGGGAGGCATGGCTTCCCCGTCCTAGTTCTTCCCCCTTCAATGAAAAACTCCATGTCGTTATCTTTCGCCAAAGTCTTCCTCATGTAGGAATGCAGGAGGGTGCGGTAGATCATGTCCTTCTTCCCCGTCTTACTCTCAAGCTTCCTCTTGATGAGAAATCCACCCACGCTTTTCATCAAGAGACTAAAAAATGCAATACAATAATGAAACCTCGTCCAAGCCTGTTACATACTGAAAGTTACCTGAAAATTGGAATGTTCAAATTGTCCCCAGCAGCGACATGAGGAGTTCTCAAATCACAGCAGACGAGAGTCCAAGAGAGTAGAACATAGTCTAAATGACTTTTATGAACTGGGAGGTACAGGATTGGGTGTCCACTCTTCCTTGCCTTCTTTATCAAATCAATTTGACAATCTCGGACCAGAATTTTAGGGTAGATTTGATTCAGAAACTTGGCAATTATCCAGGGTGCTATTCTAACGTAGATGGAGTAGAGTCCGACGGAAGGCATCTTGGCTCGCATTTTTGACACAGTGGTCTCCACCCTTTGGTACTGTTGTTCGATGAGAGACTCCAAGTCGGACTTATTCCCTTTTCCTTCCCTATACTCTTTTAGGGCTGCTTCGGTCATGGCACATTTCAGTCCTTCATCCAACATCATCTTCGACCACAAAATAAATTAACGACTTCCTACCCCCCATAAAATAAAGTGTGACTCACCTCTTTCAATGTGACGACGTGATACTGTGTCCCAATGTACCACTTTCTCCACCAGTAGGTGAAGTCAGAGAAGATCCTGATGTACCAAGGGTTTCCGGACGAACGGGTTTCAAAGTCAAGACAGTTTCTCAACTGCTTGGCTTCCTCAATTTCCTTCCAAACAGAGGGCTATCAAGAAAATATGCATTCCAATGAAATAGTAATAATAAATTGTATTTCCCCTCTAGTGACATACTCACCTTCGTTGTGGATTGACATACAAAGCAACTGGCACTTCCTTGAGGGAGAATTGGACGGAGTAATTCTTCAGCGATGGAGTTATCCAGAATGGAGTCAAAGTTTCTTCCACCGGACGTTTCTTTTGTTTCAGCGTTGTTGTTGTTTGAGGCAATGGACCTTAGCTTGAATCCTTTGACGTTTTGCGGAATGCGTATGAAGTACTTCATTTCCCTCGTTGTTTCATTGTTCTGGTGGGAAGCGGAGTTGGAGTTGGACGTCGTCGAGGAGTAAAGCGTCGTGAGAATTATTTCTATCTTCTTGCATAGTTGGCGGATCCCTTTCAACACATCCATGTTGGCCCTAAGTAAGATGATAATGACATGATAGCATGAGAAAAGCGTTGTCTCAAAGTGCCCCTGCTGGAACATTTATGTCGGTACTGCGGACTTACTCGTTGCTCTTGGAAGACATATTTATCTCATTATGCCCCCATTTATTCAGGTTCGAAAAACATAAGCGTAAATAATGTACTTTTTTAATTTGTTCGATAAGCATGCATACATCAACATTGAAAACGTCGGGTGTTATGCTTAATGCTTGATTGGGTAGAGCCATTTAGGTAATTGATCACATATACCGAAAACAACAACAATTAGTCCTCTATTGACCTCGATTGTTGAACTATATTTCATTCTTGCAAAACGTACAACAGTACGAATAAATTCTACAAAAAGTATCTGCATGAAAAATTGGTACTTTTGTGCCTATCATACAATGTATCCAAGTAAAGTATCTATATGGCTCAATTTGATTTGATTTTGGGGACTTGTATTTTGCTTGTAACAGCGAAGAAAACCGGTATTGAGGCACCTTGCTGTTGTTTGCTTGTCTGCCTATTGCATAATCCTTTTAACAATTTTCGTGATGCTTATACAATAAACATTAAGTGCATGGTTTGGTGACCCAAAACGTTAAAGATGGGTCTCATGACGACCATCATTTTTAACTCATTCAACACACATTCTAACAGAACTGACCACCCACCCCCAGCCTCTGTTCTATGTCTTACCTGGAAGAACTTAATCTTAGTTCATCGACACCATTTCCATGAATTGACTTTTACAAACAATGAACAATGCATTCAGCGACAATTCAGTACTTAATTAGCAGATGCAACGAGGAGAGACTTTTGCGGCTTGAGCAATTAATTTTGCATAACGTAGCATGTGTCATTTATTTGAATAGCTAAAGGAGATAGAATACTGAGGGGCGGTTCTGGGGTGCATAAAACCTACCTTCTGCTTTTTACAACTAAATAATTGAAAGTTATAGATCAAGAATTATGAAAGACTGCCATTAACTACAAGTCATTTACGCATGAGTGAGAATAAATGGTGACTCTAAAAAAGGTCTTCATTGTACGCGTCGGATATCGGAAAGATAAAAAAATTGCAATCAAAATGAAGTTCGTTCTGGAGCTATGAAAAAACGTTTCTTATTAAGGATGATGCGGGGTTGATTGACACAAATGATTTTTGTGCATTATGTCAATTACGTCAAAAATTGAGAAATGAAATGCATTTTCTTTAATAATGTATGAGAAGTAAGTTGTAATGCATGGTCTTATCTGTGATTATATAACTTTATCATTCAAAATATGTGTGGTTAAAGCTTAAGCTTACCCATATTTCCACCAGCAAAACCACATGGTGAAGAGGCACAGCCCCCATTCCAAGTACGATGCCGGTAGCAGCATCATCTTGGCTGAGAGTTCAGACGCCAATAGACAGAATTAGTGGGGCCTTGGTTTTCTGGACAAACGAAATGTGGAAGTGGAAGGAAGGTTCTCCAATCGTCGACTGCACGGGTCTGCTGACTTCAGGTATACAAGGCAGGAAATGACGAACTAACCCACATTTCACACACTTGTTTCACTCCATGAATAAGCATCCTGCGTGACCCGCTTTTTATTGTATTTTTAATTAACAATGGAGAAGCAACGACCTGAGCTTTAAAGTGACCTCATTTAACACTGTCTTGATACAGTTCCGTGTCATTGACGATTATCGTTGAATCTTGGCTATACTTTTTAGCCCAAAGGAAGGATCCAAATTTTCATTTCACCACCACTACACGATTCCATGGCTGACCAAACACTTTTATGTGTTAGCAAGGCCCTTCATGTTCCAAAATTTTGTATGCCTTTTCAAAAAGTCACTATCCACGCACGCTGTCAAAAGGTCCTCTTTCAATGAGGTCTTTTGCCTCTGAACTTCCACCACAATGTGAAGGGCTCACATCCCCAAGATGCTGACTAACTAGAAGCTCTTGTATGATCCAAGACCCTTCAATGACCTCCGTGTCCTAGCCACTACACATGTAGACTTGACTGTATATCTGAGCATATTTAACATCGACTTGACATAGTAAATATGTACTCTCTGACACTTTAGGTGCGGTACAAGTGTATGCATTTTTGCACTGCATTGACCATGCATAGTACATTGTGTAGCATCATACGACTTTAGTTGACCACATTTTTAGCAAAAGTATTTAAATCAAAATAAAGTGAGCAGTTAGTTATCATCAAACAAGCAAGTAAAGGTTTAACAAATGCACTTAAAGAAACTGTCTAAAGAGCCGCAACTAAACCAACCGCATGTATGTAGGAGAGCTGTATGGATTTGAAATATGGTAATACATAATGACTTTAATAAGCATGTAGTAGGTAAGTTATTTTGTATTGCATCACGCATTGAGCATTGAGATTGATCACATTGAGACCCTTGTATTGACATGTCATTTTTTTGGAATTGTAATTGCAGCTAGTGCACTTTGACTTTGCAGAGAGGTTGTCTGAATGAAATAAACAATATTTGTAGCAAAACAAAAAAATTAATTTCCCCTTCAAATGTCCAAGCTACAATAACTTGCCAAGTGCTGACTGAGGTTGGTTATTTTCCACCGCAGTTGTATTTCAAATGTCCACGACATATCACACCAAAAGGACTAATCAATCAACTATAGCATTGTCAAAAAAAGTCATATTAAAAAGTTTTTAAGACAAAAGTTAAGCTTTTCTTAACCTAGAAATGAGTTTCTCAAGTAGCCCCGGTATGAAGGCATTTAATCGTCCTTCAAGTACTCTCTTGTTTCTTATTGACGGCAAGTATTGACCTTTAACCTTAATTTATATAAATATAACAAGATGTATATGGGCAATAGCAAGTGCAATTTTTGTTGAACACACGGTCCTGCCTATTTTGCACTCAAACATTTATTTTGCAACTATGACCTAGAACTAGAAGAACAAAATTAACATATTCTTTATTCCATCCACGTAAATGGTTAGTCAGCACAATCTATAATCGTACAGCGGCTTTGACTTTAAACAATGCCATCATATTTACTATACTGACCGCAGTGAAGCAATGCTTCTTGTGATT
>JAQIWU010000164.1:0-34417 GCA_034696445.1 Isotomiella minor
ACATTGTAGCTTCATCAATAGTCTCCAGTCATTTCATAATTTGGATGCAAAAAGTATTTTAATTACACTGAAACAATATTCATGAATCCGGAGCGTTGCATAGGTCACAGCGAACAAGTCCTGAAGGATCACAATGCATGCATTTTAGAGCGATGAATTCCGTTGTGAAGTGATTCCTGTGGACGGATTTCTTTGATCCGTTGCATATTGGACAGGGCAGCATTCGGAATCCTCCGCATTGGACACAAGTACTCAGGACACTGAGGCTCTAAAATGGCAAATGAAAACAAAAATTAGACTTCAAACGTTAAATGACTTTTGCCCTTCACCCATATTTGAATTTGTACCACGTAATATACATTTTTTTGAAGGTTAAGAGAAGTAAGGAGGGTGGGCCATAATGCTAATTGATACTGTATTTAGTCTATAACCTGGCTTCCTAAAGTCTTGAACAAATTGACACATTCTCTTAATTCATTTCGATCTGATCAGTTGGTGGTGTGCTCAGAGAGAAGATATTCATGCTTCCCTCACCCCCGATAAATGTCAGAATCAAACACTCGCTCACCCATCACCATCTTCAACCCACTAACATAAATAACTTTGTTTGTCAAGCAGCGATAAGTATGACTACTAAATGACACTTTTTTTACTTGGCTGAGGAGCAATTAAAATGAAATGAAAAGAAGTTTACCACGAAGACAAATTATAAGACGTAAAATATGTAGATCAACGTAAGCATGCGGACCCAGATAGATAGTCAACGAAAAGAGTTATGATACCATTTCTCCGAGAATCTCATCGTAAGTGTTAAGAGGTCTTGTCTGATAATCTTTTTGTAGTTTTCAATTTGAAAGTGGGAGAAAGAGTAACTACCTACTTCGTTCAGGGATAAACAATTACACTTTGGTTAGTTGAAGTATCAAAATGAGACGACTCCCGTTGTTTGCGAGGGTATTGGGATACTGTCTAGTCATTGTCTTCACGTGTGTGATGAGGACATCCGCAGGTACCATTTTTACTCATTTTTATTCCTTCATTCATGATGCGAAAGACTTGGATTTGCGCCTACAAACGTTTCAGAAGGACTGGAAGCCACCCTCTCAAAATGCTGCACAATTGGAGTGAGATGGTCATGGGAAAACAATACGTGTTCAGACTACCCCAGTCCAATCACAGGGATTTCCCCAGAGCACCAGGCTCCTTGTTTAGCGACTGTTGATGCATGTTGTAGAAAAAATTACAGGTACTAAAAAACCATCCAGGCATATTGCACCTGTCTCAATCTGTGCAATTTGCAGGGAAAGGGAGTGTGCAGCAGGTCAAATGGTAGCCAAGTCGGGGAAAGAATGCCAACTGGGAACAGGGTTCGGGGCAAACTACCACAAGGTGCCTTTACCTGCTGTTATCAATACGATAGAACGGAGTGATTCATTATTAATGTGCAGGACTGTTGTGAAGGATGTAAACTGGGATTGGTAGCTGGTGCAATGGGTCTATTTTGTGAATTTCACTCGCTGAAACTGGCTCTTGGACCACCTTGGGACAGTTCGTTGACAAAATGTTGTCTCCAGGCGGGTGGCAGGGGTGGACTTCCAGGAAAGACATCACTGAATCAGTACTCAACCACGCCTATCCCAGGTGAGTTCATAGGAAAGATCCAAAAGTGTGTTTTGTTCCGACGCTTTAAAAACGTCGCCTATGGGGTACAATGAGACGGTCGGATTTTTTCTAGGGTTGACCATACAGGCCTGATTTATTGTTTGTATTAAACGCGTCTTAAATGCGTCTTAAACCAACATTACGCGGTATTCAAAAGACTAAACTGCGTTTTTGCTTTAGTTTTAAAAAATGAGGGTGGCTTGACTGAGAGTTAATTAACTTTTGTCAGATCCTTCCCTCGCAACCACACACCGAAGGTACACCAGTCGAGTTGACGAACAAAACAGAGACGTTTGTTCACAATTTCCGGGTCAACTCTGCTCGCACAATTGTATTACTGAAGGAAACTCGTACAGGTGCACCTGCCGTGAAGGTTTTCGGTTATTACCAGACGGAAAATCATGCCAACACGATGCCTCCAGTAGTTCCAGCAGTTTCGGGTAATTTAACAACGAGCCCACTTCCACGAAGCGAAATGACAAGCCAATAAAATCCTATTAAAGCAAGCACTCACGGTATTGAATGTTTCTATGTAGAAATACTAAAACTCCGCCACCGGGATCAGGACCAGGACAATGTCCGCTTGGATTTATTTACAATCCAGCCACCCAAGTGTGTGACGACGGTACGTAAAGAGGGTTTCGAATAAAATGCCGTAAGATAAAGAGTCTCCATTTAATGTCATGCAACGTAATACAGTGGACGAATGCCTCACGGAAATTGGAATTAGGGCTTGTTATCCCTACAAAAAATGTCGAAATACAGTTGGTTCATTCATCTGTGAGGACCCCAGTCCCTCCGGAAGAGAACAGGAACAACAACAGCCAACGAAATGTCCACCTGGATACCAGGTTGAAAATGCCACTGGAGATTGTGTTGGTACAGCAAATTTGATTACATTCACTCTGAGAAGGGTGCTCTCTGCTCCCCAACTTTCTCTTTTCTCGCTAAACTACTTTAGTATTCCGTATGTGGTCGTTTTTTTGCTTTGATTTACCTGAGCTCAAGCTCAGATGCGCCTAAATCAGAGTTAATCAAATGGCACGTCATTGACACTGTGTCGTACATATGCCACTGGTGTGGTTGACTGAGCTTGACCCGATTGCGATTCAAAATTCAGTTCCGCATAATGAAATTTTGCTGAAAGGGTCCTAATGTTTTATGCTGCGATTTAACCACAAGAATGCCTGTCTGTCCATTTGTAGATATTGATGAGTGCCAATTACGAGTGGATATTTGTGTCAGGGAGATCCAGTATTGTATAAATACGCCAGGAGGATTTGACTGCCGGAGTAAAAAGGATTTTCAGAGGTACAATTGTCCAGCCGGATACAAATTTAATAATGTCACCCTCAACTGTGATGGTAAGTGTAATTCGATTAACGGTTTGGGTCTTGCCATGTCATTGTCTTTTTTGGCAGACGTGAACGAGTGCAACGAGGGACTTGATAGTTGCGATTCAGGGTCAGAGGTTTGTCGCAATACTGCTGGAGCATACGAATGTGACCCTGTTTGCCAAAGCGGCTACCGCTATGACAGTCGGTTGAGGATTTGTCAAGGTGACTCAAAATGCAAACTTGATTACTTTCATTTTCTTGACAAAATACTTTTATTTTACAGACATGGTATGCCGGAGTTATAGCCGCGATGCAGTGAATTAATTAATTAATCTTTGCTGATTGAAACAGGACGAATGCAAGGAAGGGACGCATGAGTGCGAGATTGACAAAGAGAAGTGTATCAATGTGCCAGGAAGTTACCAGTGCCATCGACTTCATGCAGAGGATAGTAACTGTCCCCCCGGTCTGTATCATTGCATCTTTTCTGTGACCAATAGTAATTCTAACTCTTAAATACCTACTTGATAGGCTATGAGCCAAATCCAAGCTACAGCTTTCTATGCCAAGGTATTTCATATCCGTTTAAGAAATTAAGTTTCGCAACGTCTGTTTTGTATTCGCAAGACCGAGATGAATGTACCACGGGACTTCATACGTGCAGTTCAGACGAGACTTGTGTGAATGAGATGGGAGGATACAGATGCGAAGGCACCAGCCCTTCTTCAGGGTCGTACCCACCATATTCCAGTAATCATACTGCCGAGGAAGAGGGCGACAGTGACGACGACGATGATGATGATGATAACGACTCTTCATATGAGGACAGTCACCAATCTCTGACTACAACTACACGTGGAGGGGATGATGAGAGGGACAATTCTGTGAGAACACTCGACAGTTATGGGCAAAGTACTCGGACCAGTTCAGGATCGCCGGTTGGACTCAGAAGCCGAGGTACTGCTTTGAAATAAAGGAATCAACGCAATTTTGAAGTGAATAACTCACAGACAGGCACTGAATTACGACTGTAGACTATGCGACCCCATCTGTGACTTCTGTACCGCGAACTACTCCATCCACGCCCTCAAGGACGACTGTCCAAACTTTTCAGAGATGCCCTTCGGGTTACAGGGAGAATCCTCAAGTGGCAACCAACTGGAGGGGTGGAAACGAATCCTGCGTCGGTATGCATTTTCCTTCAAATCCATCTTTGTTTGAATGACAATTCCCTTTGTTTAACCAGATATTGTAAGTGTATTAACTCTTTTCCAACGGAGTCAGCACCAATTAGGTTACCAACATATTTAGAATGAGTGTG
Organism: Isotomiella minor; assembly: GCA_034696445.1. Classification (NCBI taxonomy): domain Eukaryota; kingdom Metazoa; phylum Arthropoda; class Collembola; order Entomobryomorpha; family Isotomidae; genus Isotomiella; species Isotomiella minor. The sequence continues at coordinate 4,321 of JAQIWU010000164.1, forward strand.
AGGAAGCAGCCCCTTGCGACAGCACACAAATATGCCAAAACAGTGTCGGAAGTTTTTATTGCCACTGCAGACAAGGTTTTTATCGGGATCCAATTACGCGATCATGTCAAGGTAAGGTGAGGGTATGAAGTGGCTGTCTATAAGCTAGTGTCGTTGTTTAATTTCTTGCAGATAGTAAGTCCTCAGACGTGTCCTATATGCTTCAAATATGTACTGTAGTATGACCACTACCTTTGTGTCACTTGCAGTAAATGAATGTCAAACAAATCAACATGCATGCCTGCCAAGCCAACGATGTGACAATTCCCCTGGTTCTTATACCTGCATAAGAATCACAGGTTGTGGAACTGGTTACACCCTTAATTCAAGAACCGGACAGTGTGAAGGTAGATTATCCTCTCTGCCAAAACAACGTTGAATTTGTTGTTACCAATCATCAGATAATGATGAATGCTTATTTGGAAACCATGACTGTCAACGTCTCGGACCAGATTACCAATGCAAAAATACTCTTGGATCATTCACATGTGAAAGGGTAAAAAGAGACTGTCCATCAGGGCTTACTCTCACCCCCAACTCCGAGTGCCGATCCCCTTGCTCTGCAGGACTTCAATTCAATTCAAGAGGAGACTGCGTTGGTAAATTTTATGTAATTTCATAGCATGGATATTATAGTAGACACGAGTTTGTTTCTCTGGACAAAAGATATCGACGAGTGCGTCGCGTACGGAAGAAGTCTATGTCACCCTCATCAGCAATGCGTCAACACGGTAGGGTCCTACCACTGCATGTCGAAGATTGTATGCCCGGCTGGGTACATACCGGATGAAGCTGGGATGAGATGTGTTGGCAAGTCCAATGATTTGTCATTCTCAACTCGTGTTATATGACGACGTCATTTGATCTGTAGACAGAGACGAGTGTGCTGATGGCACCCATACGTGCAAGGGAAACCAAGAATGCTTGAACCGTGGAGGCGGATACATTTGCCAATGTCCTCCTGGTCATTTTCTAAACGAGGCAAAGGAGTGTGAAGACATTGTAAGATGAAAAACATGCACAACAGGCAAAGCCAAAAGTAGCAAACGCGTTTTGTCTTTTTAGAATGAGTGCGAGCGTTTTAGAGGACAGGTGAATAGTAGTGATTCTTTCTCCCAGTACGACAATTTTCAATTTTGAACCGATAAGTAGGCGTGTGCAAGCAATGCTGATTGTCACAACACAGTTGGATCGTTTCATTGTATCTGCAAAGAAGGTTTTGAGCACGGCGGTGACAATAGGACCTGCACTGGTACACATCACATTCACTCTTTTGTGACTTGTATAAAAGCGTCGCTAGATCTAACGCTTTTTCAAGTTGGGGAAATGTGATATTTTGGTCTCATTTGTTTCAAAACCTTAGATGTCAACGAATGTGAGACGATAACGGGGCTTTGTGAGCAAGATTGTATCAACACGTGGGGATCATTCAGGTGCACCTGTGGCTTTGGCTTCACGATTGGGGAAGATGGAAGGTAGAGGAATGACAATGTCAGTGATAATTACTACGTCTTTCTGTTATGTTTTGTTGTAAATAGAACCTGTCAAGATGTTGACGAGTGTTTGGAGGAGGATGGAAAGTATCTGTGCATTGGAAGATGTGTCAACACTCACGGGTCGTACCGCTGTGACTGCCCAGATGGATACAGGTTGGGGAGCGATGGGAGGACGTGTCAAGGTTTTACACACCATGACGTCTACACAAGGACTATTGGCTCATTTTAGTGACTTTACAGATATTGATGAATGCCTGACGCCTAGCACATGTCGCTCAGAAGAACATTGTCTCAACACGCGAGGAGGCTTTAGGTGTAACAGGATAGAATGCCCACATGGCTACATTCGGGACGGAGACCAAGAGTAGTTTTTCATACGATGCTCATAACTCATTGATTATGATTATTATTAATTTCCTTGCAGTCGGTGCAAAAAGTCGGCTCCTTGTAGAGAAAAGGACCAAGAATGTCTTCGAGAACCCCTCACAATTTCAAAAAATTTCATCAGCTTCACGTCCAACATTCGAATACCTCCGACAGGCTACGTTGACATGTTCACGATGAGAGGGCCCAGTTGGCATGGTGCCGTGATGCATTTTAATCTGGAAGTTAAGAGCACAAGGGCACCTGTGGGTGGTAGAATTGCCGAGAGAAAGCAATTCCTTCTTCGAAGGCCGACTCCCTTTCAAGCCGTAGTCGCGCTTGCTAACCCACTTGAAGGACCACAGGTAGATAGTCATACCTCAGACTTCCATTAATTCCTAGAATCATAGCGCTTGATTCCTCTTTTATTAAAAGGACGTGGAGCTGGAACTGAAAATGGAAGTGTTTGTTCGAGGTTCTTTCGCTGGCTCCGCAGTTGCACAAATCCTCATCGTTGTCACAAACTACGAATTTTAAGGAACCATAGCTTCTTCAAAATTTAGTCATATTTGTTCATGCACCATCTTCATTAAACAAAAAACTGAAGGTTCAAACAGTAATTTCATTTTATGCATTTCTAAAGTTAAGTCAATCTGGCTATGATTTATCTTATTGATTTTTTAAATATAAAATACGATTGACCGTTGTGACGTTTTGAGCTTGTGCTTGATTTCAACTCTCTCTTGCACGCTCTCGTCTTAAAGACACATATTGAAAACATATTCGCAGATTTGCATAAAGTATTTCACTTTTTGCCGACAGAAGAGGCAACACTTACACTTGAAAGGGTCATAAAGGATGAAGAATTGATACACAAGTTTGCTAGTCAATCTAGCTCACCTAATAATTTCACGTACATGACAGAATGAAATAAAAAGTACTTTTTCGATATACCCAATTGAGACGGGTTGGATGATGATGGTGAGGGTCAGTCGTGACATGCTTGAAGTCAAATTACTTTGTAAATTGTTCATTACCACTGCTCTTGCCTGAATACCTCAAAGTGAAATTAATAGTTTCAGCTCGTTCCTAAGTTTATGATGAACCCGAAGAATACCAGCGATAGGAGGCTGCTAAGGATTAGGTTTTGGTGGTGAAGCAGGGGCAATTCAAACGATTGCCATGGAAATATTGAAATTGGCCTACTCCAATGTCTGACCGACATTTGCAGAACTTTTACGTGTATAACTGCTTACTCCTGTAGAACTAAATTCATAATTTTTTCAGATGCTCGTCCTTTGATGGCGTCTTTTATTTCCTAAATTGCTGACGTGACAAACTTGACTACGCTCGTCTTTGGTGACAAAAAGAAAAAGCTAAAAACTAGTACTGCACTTTTTACACTCCTCATCTCATCATCCATTCTCACAATCAAGAGCAACAAAATATATGTTTCCCTTTAACAAAATTTCCCTCACATCTTTTTTTTGTGTCATGTTTGAATCAAACAGGAATGAAGATAATGTCATGTCTAAGGCTGTAATTCCTAAGAAAGTAGGTATATTTGAAAACGTCTTCTCTTTCTACCCTCCCCAATTAAGTTTGTGCTCTTCTAAGACCTATAGGCACATATCTAACTTAGAAATTAGTGCAAAATTAGAGTAAACAAGAGGGAATAATGATAGAGAGATAGAAATAATGAGGTAATGGTGGTGGAATGAAACGTAACGGCAAACAATTGCAAAATGTACACTTTTCCCTTTCATTGTCGCTCATATTGTTTAAACAAAGCAACATTTTTGAATGAGGCACGGTAGCAGACATGTCATTTTACAAACTATACGACTAGTTGGGAGAGTAACTTTGACCACGACGAGATTCGAAGTGATGGGTGCATTAGCAAATTGTCTAAAAGAGTTTTCCCTTGTCAAAAATAAATGGCTTCATTAACTGCGTACATTATGGTTGACTTCATATGGTAAAGAAGAAAAAAACGAAATTACCTTGTAAGGTTTGAGCAAGTCCCGAAGTTCCCCTCCTTCATTCAGTTTCTCGATGATATCAGCGTCCTGTGACAAAGAAAAAGGGCATTAAAAAGGATGGCGACGTGCACTGGGGCATCTTGGCACTGGCTCCTGCTTTTGCCGTCATCTTAGTTTGCCAGTTTTAGAAATGCCAATCAGACACCCAGAGTCATATTTTAAGTATCCCAACGCCAACAAATAAGTGAAAGCGAGGATAGTTTGTCGGCCTTCCGTCTCTCTAATTATTTTAAGCGAGATGATGATAAATTGATAAGAGATGATGATGAAAGGACTCTTCTTCTTCTTCTTCTTCTTTGTCTTTATTCAATGGCACGAGTTTATTATTTTAAATTAAGTCGGACACACCCAAGTTCATTGTCGTAGGCAATAAGGTTTCTTTCTGCATTTCATTTTCTTCACTCTTTCGAAATAGTGCAAGCAGTGGACATAAATTTACACGTTACCACCTATCCTTATCGTAGCATTAACACATTCTACAATTGGCAATAGCAACACGTTCGATGAGGATGACACAATGCCATTGCAAAAACAACACAGAACGTCGATTAGAAACTTTTGTGATGATCATTCTGAATGACTTTCATTACTCGCCACATCACAACTGCATTATGCCATGGCCTATTAAACTAAATCGTTACTTTTCATGTTCATGGTCTTTCTTTACCACCACCACCACCAATCAAAATCACATCATTCAGGCGAATGAATGAACAATGCGCACAACGAAAACAGCCTGCCTAAATTTAGCCAACAATACGTATCTACATACAGTCCTTCACAGGACATAAGAACAAAAGACCGAGGAACGTTGGAAGCCCCTGCGCATTGCCAAAGAATGGATAAAAAAATACGGTTCACCGCAACATAACTAACCCGACCAGAATTATAAACTGGCTTCCTTAAGTTTGTCACAGAAATAGAGGATGAGACGTCTCAATTCTGTCCTTCGTACCTTCAGCTTGTAGAGCAAGCAAAAATGGGGACAATAAGAAAATTCAAGAAGCTATAGTCAAGATCTAAAAGGAAACGAAGAGTTAGCCGGTAAAATGGTTAATAATTAAATGAAAGTTAAGGTAAATTTTTGAAGAAAAAAAACCAAGAATGCCGTTTAATACCTCATTGTTATTCATGGCGTTCTCGTATTATTTATTAATTGTAATCACAGAGTGCCTCTCTGAATTACTCTTAAATATTATTGTTATTATGAAAAGAGGCTAACAAGTTATAGGCTTAATTTAATGTACGAAAGTCAAATTGCTGCTGACAATATTTGAATGAATGAATGGAATTCATTGTAGAGTGGAATAAGTGGTGGTGGTCGTAATGGTTGTATGCGTAATGGGCGTATAATGAACTAATAAAAAACAAAAGTCAAAGAAAGTCCCGCACGCACGAGGATCATCAGAGATTTACGACTTAATATTTGTAGACAAACGAGTTCGTTTTGTTAATTAACAAGTTTGCACACAAAAGATGAATAAAGTAAGTGACGGGGGCTAAGGCAACAAATCTTGGTGAAGTCGAATTGAAAGCTGTCTCACTATGCCGTGCCATGACATTGCCTGTGCCTTTCGCCCTTCACTTTGCCAATGAAACAATTATCGTTGTCATATTGCATGAAAAAATCTAGTTCAAATTAATCTACTCGCCATCAAAGTAAATAAATAAGAAATGATAGCAGGTCAAGTTCACCCTCGTGATATTCGAACCCTACATTACCACGCCTAATGAAGTGACAATGAAGGAGTGACTCATTGTTAATTATTGAGGTCTAAAAATTTAAATTGCTTATTCTAATTCTATGGAAACTGGCCAAATGTAACCTTATCCTCAAAATCAATTCAATCCAATTGTCGAAGTGAAGCGAGAGTGTAGAAGCTACCAATTTATAGTGACCATTAAGATTGGGTGGGACTGAACTAAACATTAAATTTAATGTAAGGGTGAGCTCATGCGTGGTGGAATGGTTTCCTTGGGTCATGATTCAAAACAGGTTCTGGGGGTTGACAAGATGGCCTCTCTCTCTACCAAGAGGAGCGTTTCCAGTGGGGGAAATGGGTATCGTGTACTACGTACAGTTTTGAAAATGCATAATTGTAAAATGTATGTGGCAAATGCAGTTCACTTACTCCAAGAAGCTGACCCTCTAAAAATATTTGAGGCAGGGTTAAATGCTGATGTGGCAAGCGTTGTCGGATTTCATTCTGAATAGCCCGATTCATGTAGCAATCTCTCTCATCAAATTTGACCAGCAAATTTCGCAGGATCTGTTTTACTTTTTGACATCGTTGAAACGTCGTCCGAACCACTCCCATCGATGTTGTGTACACGACCACACGTCCATGTTCCTTCTCACTGTATGTCTGTAAAAGAGAAAGAAATACATGTAAGCACAATGCAATAAGTGGTGACCTTTTTCGTTCGAGTGATCAATTCATATCAATATTGGATTCAACGGCTTCCTTGAACCCCATTCAAAAAAGTCGGACCATAACCTACCAAACAAATTCTGATTGTTTTGACAATGAGCCAATCAAATACGTTTTATTAATGGTGGGTGTACTTTTATCACGTTTACTTCATACTTTGGTATAGCTTTGTGCAGTTTGGTAATATCCTTTCAACAATAATCCTAGCTACAATTACGTACAGCGTTACTACAAAATAGTTAAAAGGGTTTTTCATTTTTGCTAGTGCTTTGGGATTAAAACACCAAAAAGTAGAGAAGCGATAAAAACGACCAATGTCTTCATATGAACAGAATCTGATTGATTAACCAACCCCGGCCTAATCCAATTCAACCGCTTGAAATTTCTTTTCTGCTACACTTTAACCATTTCACTTCCACATTGAATTGAAACCAATACAAAGTGTACACTCACCACAGTACATTCATCATGCATCAAGATGGACTTAATAATGAATAAATACTACAAGTATTTATTTGCATTTTTAAAAAATGGAAGGCAACAAACGGAAAAATAAAAAATGCAATGGAAAAAAATCATGTTAAAACTATTTTCTTTCGCACCTCTCATCATGTTGAGTGGAATTGTTCAATACAGTAGGACTGTACAGTTCACCCATGCACGCAAGCACCAACTTAACTTTTTTTACCCCAATTAGTAAAGAAGTTAAATAACACACAACTTTACCGATGAATTTCTAATACAGTCTCAGAGCTTCCGTTTCATCTTGGAAGCTGCTGCATGTAGGAAAGAAAAATTCATTCATGACAAAGTAAGTGAGGGTGTAGTGGGGGTTCGTTCTTTGATATGATAAGTATAATGAGACTTGGATCCATTTGTCACCGTTCATTAACTCATTTAAAAGCTGATTAATTAAGTAAATTAAAACACTGCACATTTTTCAGAGGAACCCAAAGCTCAATGCACAATCCTTTCCTGAATGTTGGGCCAAAAAATTGTGTTCTTATTGGATTTATTCTTAAAACAAGTGGAGTAAATGTAACAAATATGTTACTCAATAGCAATGTACTTCAGTGATAAAGAATACCTACATATATTGTATAAGTGGCTTTATTTTCTTGCTTTTTTATCGATAACAATTCATAATGTTTTAGATAAAACTGCATCGTGCTATCATTTTTGGGTTTTTTTTAGTCTTTTACTAAATTCATTCATATCGTCTAGAAGTTGAATTTATAACCTGTGAAAACTACAGTGGAATCTGTCATGTTTTTAGATTGAAATGAGAGATTATGGTGCCTATCTATGTAATTAATTATTGTCGTTATCTACAACACTAAACTTAAAAGACTCACGTACCATACTTTGCGTTAGTTTGAGATGCAATGTAGCAATTTAGCCACCGACATGTAAGCGAGTCCCAGTGTACCCCCAAGTCCAGAATGGAGTAGGTCACATTTTGCATTAGTTAAGTAACCACGGGCTTCATGTTTTAATTTGCCAATTGCAAGAATTTTGGGAAAATAAACGGCCAAGTCAACAATGGCGGCTTTGCATGTTTTATAAAGTCGTTGAACTACAGTAGAATTGAGCTACCATAGAATCCAGAAAGTAGGAAAAGACCAATCTTGTATGCCATAATAATTTGATCTCATTAAGTAGTACAAAAAAGTAGAAAACTATTTAACTTTTAGTATCAATAGCTACAGAGAGATATGTAGATAATAAACGTTTTTATTGCGGTTGCGTTTTGATAGCTTCACTCATTCTCAGACAAGGATTTGTTTACTTACTACTGTGGATGAATGGATGGTCTACTACGAGTGCAATAATGCATGTATGAGAGACTATGGTAATTAATTTTTAAGGCAAAATGAAGTTCATCTTGTTTCCCTCCTTAATTCAATTTTTTGCTAAGGTATGTTTAATTAGTATTTCAATTTCAACTGCAGCTAAGAACTTGTTAACAACAGATAACGAAAAATTTTATGGAGCGAAAGGTCAGGAATTGTTAAATGTCAAGCTCAACAAGAGGCAAATGATTTAATAGCACATAAAAATGTTTTTTTTTGCAAGCATGACTTTGGATGTAGTACATGAGGTAGGTAGCGAAACGGAAACCCTGACACTTAGACTACCTGTAGTTTGTAGTTATTTAGGGAAATATCAATTTCACCCAAGTGCAGTTTAATCTTGTCCTCAAATGAAATGACTTTCTCTCAATGAAGAATGAAAGCCACCTACGGAGAATCTGATCACCCGGACAGCAGGTTGTAAAAACATTAGTTCAGGTTAACCAAACTAAACAAGCACTGCAGGACCAAGAAGTTCATTGTTGCACTTCAATCCCTTTGGTGTTCACTAATGAATATCACGAATGAAGCCAATAATATACCGATAGAGAGTTTTTTAAAGGAGTTTACAATTCAGAGAAGCGTGGGAAAATTAGTGAAAAATATAATTTTGTTCATCTGCAGCACAATTTACGTTCTACTTATATCCATACGATGATGACACAGTCGGTTAACTAACAAGCATGTAATCTTAATAGTAATTTGTGACAAATGAAAACAACTCTCTCAACCTCCTTGCTACTTTTTCACTCTGAGTTGGTAGTTAAGTTAGTTGGTGATAGTGGAAAACAAATTAGAGACCACCAGCCATGCATTAAATTTGTTCTAACAATAGACTGATCCCTTGTATACTAATGAGTATGAGTATAAAAAACAGTGATGACGGTTTTCCCTTTAAATCATGGTACATAAAATCTGATTGCCAAATCAAGAGTATCTTCAGATCCTACGATAAACATTGTGCCTCATAGTATTACAACAGTAGCAAGCTTAACTATGTTCCATTAGTAGGCAGTAACGTTCCCTTGGAGGAATCTTGTGACTCAAGCAAGGGGCCTTCCATGACCGTTTATGACTTTTGATACAGGCCATTTCTCACCCGATAATTAGATGGCGAATAAGACTGCTAGTTAGTGACACAATAAAACGTTCAGTAACTTTACTTACTAGAAAAAGCAAAAGGGCGTATAAAATTTTTCAAATGAAATAAAAAGTGACAAGTCGTCAAGACGATAATAATAATTCATAATGAAACTTTCTGACGGACAAGTATTTTAAGGGTTCAGCCACGGGTAGAAAGTTTCACGCGTACAAAAATTGATCTCATAAAATAATAATTGGTAGCCTGTCTGAGACGAAAGACAGCCGCACATATTGTTAAATCAGGTAAGTACTAAAAAACTGTTCAGGCAAACAAAATAGCTGTCGCATAGAAGGACAGTCGCAACAATAACAATCATAATACATAAGACACAAGTGCCAGAAGTAAGAAAAACACAAAGCTTTCCTTGCATTTCACTTTCAACGATTGTTATATGGTCATTAGCAAAAGTCTAAACGAGTCACATACTTGCAACTAAGTTTTACGAGAATGGTCGACAGGGACTTGTGAATGCAGCACGTGTGAACAGTGCTAAATTGGACGATGATAATAAAATCAAACATCATAAAGGAACACGTCTAGTCTACTTTCTTGTCAAATTTCATACGTCCCCCATGAATGAGACGGCTTGGCTCCCACATTTGCCTCAAGACGATTACTGCATCTCTCTTTCACTTCTTCCTTAAGTGACGTCTTTTTTATGCACATATTTATTTTTTACACGTTTGTCAAACTTCCTTTAAAAGAGGCAATTGCTGCAGTGATATGTTAGACAACACTAGTCATCAAATCAGATACTTGTCTTTATTTCTGTAATTGAAACATTTTCTCTCTGTCAACGTGAGCATTGCTTTGCGTGTACCCGCGGTCGCATGGTTCGATATTGTCTTATCGCTGAATCTTAAATTTCCTTATCAAGTCGTCCCTTAATAACCAAACAAGCTTAAAGAAAGCAAAGGTTCTCAAACAATTATCAAAATAAAACTTTTCTTGTATAATATTTTTCAGAATTGCGTGGACATAGTATGTAGGCAGGTGGATTCTTTACTTCCTGTACCACTGGGTGTTCATTTAGTTCCCATAACGTGCAAGACCAATTTAAGTCCTACCACTCACGCATTTAGGTTGCAGGGCATACAAATGTTGTGTCATGTCGCATGCGAAAATTGTTGGTTTGAAAAATTTGCAAGTGTCGCGCTCTTCTGCTTGCGCGTACGCACACGCATTGTCTATTTACAATGATGGATCGATCTCAACTTATCAAAGCTCATCAAAACTCTCACGCACAAGTGCATGAATAATTTTTACAGAGACGTTAAATATTGGTTTTCTGTATTGCTGTTGATAACGAGGGGGCAATGACAACTAGTTAAATGGCACTTTCGGATCGTCGTTGAAATTATTACGTCTAGACTTCTACATGAGCACTATGTAATAAAACAATTGCCACATAGTAGTAGCATGTATAAAACTGTGCACACATTATTGTTGCTACGGTAGTCTGGTTTGTAAAAGAAAGTCACGTGGCTTAAATTAAAACTTCTCGCTCGTCATTCATTCTTCTTCTTACCCCCATTTTCGAGGTTTGCTTCCTCACTTTAAAATAAAAGAGGAGTCGGCCTCATCTTCGTGACAAGATGTGACAGAAAGATACCACGTACTGCACATGAGATGAGAAAGTAATTGAGTAACGTCAGCAGCACACACTAGATTTTCCATAATTTGGGAATGCCATTTCAAATGAAAGTAAATGATGATTTTGAAGTAGTAATAAAGTCATTATGCCTCCCTGATGCAACTTACAATTAGCTACAAAGTAAGAAATCAGAGAGAAAAGGTAATGCAGTATAGTTGTCACTTCCGTGATGCGAATACCACACATCATCACTCCGTCTGTTCACAATTGACTTTCGGGGCTAGATTGGATGAAGTACATAAATTAAGTAATTCACGATGTTTCAACAATACAAGGAGTGAAAATTGAGCTCATTTCCTTAATTCTGTAAATGTGGAAAAGTTTTAATGACGGTACAAACTCTGACTATTCGTACTTGGTGTGGCTGTATTATTATACCTTTTAGTAAGTAAAGTGCAGTACATTTGAAGATTTTTTAAAGAAAAAAGTTTCTCAATTGATATTGATTGATTTCACATAAAAAAAACATTCATCAGTAGTGGTACCTGTCGGTACCAATGATGCATCACAAGCATTGCACAGTAGCTTACTTTTACTTTCTGTTGGTCATTAGTTATTGTGTCAGAAGTAACACTTCAGTCACTCAAACAAATACAACTTGACAACGATACCTGTCCTTTTGGAGTGGCCACATAACGTTTAATGGGCTATTCTTGGCACCTCTCGAAGCAGAGCAATCAAAATGGATTGGTGCTATGTTCATTGAACTTGCAATTAAGCTGTCATTTTTTACGTAAACAATTCGTGTAACTTGTTGTTCATGAGACATTGACACAATTTAACTGCTAGCTTTGAATGTATATTTCTAACTTTGGAAATTTAATTGCAGCTGCAGTTTAGCAGACTGGCTTTCATGGTTTAAAAAGTACCAGTTTTAACCCAACTCACATACATGCATACAGGTAAGGCACTAGAAGTTGGATTTTATTCGACTTTATGAAAGGAATTATTTGCTCAATTTTACACTTTTGTGAAGCTATTTTAATTGAAATGGATTCATAATATTTTCAACAACACAGAAAGTAAAGATGATGATCTTTTCTCAAAGTAGCATTATGCAAATATTTAGATGCAGGGAAAAAATTACCCAACAACACTAACAGCACCGTCATCATCACATCATCATACTAATTTGTGTACATATATGATCAATTATGCAACCACATTATTATATCCTTTTTAAAAGTTGAAAATATACTTTTTGTTGGTCAAATAATCCAAAAGAAAGTGGAGCAGATTGAGCAAAACTGCATATTAAAGTAAAATTAGCCAACTCACTAACTGACCACATAATTAGTATTAATGTTTGTTCATTCGCTTCTCATAAACAGCTTGCAATATACTCTAATGATACCTTTTACAGGAGGGAAGGCTGTTTTATTTTTGTACGCAGGATGTCCACCACACGTAGAATTCATAAACATGAAATGTGGATTAAGGTTGTTGTAGGAAGATGACATAAGAAGAGCAAAAATTCTCACTCACCATTAGTTTGAGTTGGATGGCAAAAATTACAAACGTGGCGTGATGTTTAGGACGACACTATTTAATATTTTGGAATTGACTAACGTCGTTCATATAATTATCAGTATTTCCTTTGATCCTTCTTTTACAGTTCGCGAACCCATGAGAATTTTAAAGAAAGGGAGCGGATGCCTAAATTTCCCAGTCTCACATGGTCTTAGGAATATGGCAATGGTGCAAACAATTAATTGTACCCAAGTGGTAAGGGCATTCTTATGAAATCATGAAAAATTAGCTAAGGTTTGTTATCACCTTGCCACATCACATGTCACGATAACGTCTCAACTTGTGTCATCCACATTTGATTTGCTGGAATTCATTTTCTTTTACGAGTACTTCCTTCCGCTTCATCTTCTTTCTCCTCTTTACCTCATTAAGTTGTTATTATCAATCATTAGCGTCGTAATGATTACCCTCACACAGCTATCACAAAGACTACAATCACAGAAGAAGAAGCCATCATCATCAGTTGCTATCATCACTTCCTAATTGCATTTGCGACATCATTATTCGAATGTTCACTATCAAAAATGGTTTGAATTATTTGTCATATTCTCATATTTTATGAGACTTTGTATCAACTCAATATCCCTCCCAATACGGTAGTGAAAAACCAGTAAATTTACACCTAATCTCTGAATCCCTACATTTCATATTTGTAAAAGACCATTCACCATTTGCCATATTGCAGATTCCCCTCCACATAAAAAAAATTAACAAATCACAGTTTATTGCAATTGCATTCTTACTTACTGCATGCTTACTTAAATTGCAATTTCAACTGAACATATGTACCATGTAACATAACAATGATGTCTGCAGAACTACACTCGTAAAGGACTAAAATTCATTCAAATTTCAAGTCTTGAATGTTGAAGACGTTGAATTGAATTGAGAATCATAGAAAGAGAGAAAAGTGATGGACAGTTTTTTTTCTGCCGACTCCATTTACTTTTTGGTTTGGCTTGAATGACATTATAATTTTCTCACTACTCTGTCTCCAACTTTTTTGCCCAAACCTAATTCTTTACAATTGTCTAAAATTACACACTTTAAAAGTAAAGGGACGGCGACAGATCTCTCTTTTTCTCAATTTTCATTATTTTTACACGCCTATTTTCGGTACTGACTTGTTGATTACAAAGTAATGTCAGCCTTTTAATCTACAACACTCACAAACTAATTTCACATTATTAGTGTAAACCATTGCACAATGTGCACTTGCTTGGTTCTTTCAAAGTTATTTCATATTACCAATTTGCAAGAGTTAAAAAATGAATTAAAATTTTGAAAAGAAAAGAGAGATGACATGGCACGGCATAATAATAATAATCAAACGTAATGTAATATAAGAATACAAAGATCTTCAATTACCACATAGTCTTTTCAATCATTCTTAAAATAGAAAATGCAGCATGTGTAAAATTAATTTGCATGGCGTTTTAATGTTGCGAATTTGACAAGACAAGAAATTACCTGTCCTTCATCCCATGCCTGCCACTTTTGTAATTTGTTTGCTAAGGGCAGTTGGAGTTACTCCAACCAGTCCCAACGGACAAGTGTGTAGAGAGACTTTTAAACTTTCACTCACAACAATAAGACGGCCACTGCACAAGTTCATATCAGTTTTTAATGATTTTTCAATTTTACTCTACTCTACAAGTGTGATGTGAGATGATGTGCGTAAATAATTATTGAAATTAATGAGCTCAGACCTAATTATTGCTCAGTAACTTGTAGTCCCATATCCTTTTCTACCATATCAATCATTAACTCGTGGTTCGGTTAACGCTGTAATGGAGTGGGAGGAGGTGTGAGTTAATTAATTACCAAGTCGGCTTTTCATCAGCAGTCATTGTTGATGAATGGGCGAGAAGGTTGATAGGAAAAATGGACGGACGAATGGAAACTTTAAACATTAATTGGCTTCTTCCTCTCGTCTTTTTCTGCTTTAAGCTTGGCCGTGATTACCCAGGCCTATGAGAATAAAATTTAAAGCTGCAAAATGAAGTGGAGCATCTTGTCATCAGCTTGTCATAATTAAAATGACTTCATCAGATTTACAATTACTTGATTAAACTATCTACGATTACTGAGTTCGTTTATGCTATGCTCTATGAATTACAAAAGTGTGCACAAAACAACAGTTGAGGCAAGAGACTCCGAGTAGTACTTTTAAAAATACAAAAATCATGTTCATGTCTTTCACACAACGTTTGACATGTATGCATTTTATTTTGGTGTGGCTTTCCGACACACAACCCAACTCTTATCTTATGATTCTTTCGGTGTAAAGCTTAAGCTGTAAATATAATTCTGCGTAACAATAATCAAAAATTTGTGCCATAGCGCACTTGACGGTTTGAAAGAAAAGGATGGGATGCTACCATCAATTGTACATTTTTTGCAGTAACAATACAGACTATACCAGATCTAATGGTTTTACAGTTACAACAATAAATGTGTTGAGCTTGATATGTAGTGTAGAGGCAAAGCTATAATAATCTTAAACGACTGAATTAAAATTTGAATGTTGAATTTCAAAATTGAAGGAACTTTTCTAAGACGAAAAAAATGCATATTCATTTTTATTTTTGGGAGGTGCAGAAGAGTTCAATATTAATTTTAATTTGGCATACAGCAATAGATAAATCATGTCATATCCTTCACATTAGCCATACATGTCAGGTTACCAACTTTAGCCACCTACCCACCACCCACAGGGAAGTGGGAGAGCTAATTTAATTTGACTGGGTAGATTGAGACAAGCGTAAAAATAAAGGCTATTATTTCTTGGTTTGCAATTCAAAAGGATGGTGACAAAGTGATTGGTACTTTGTTGGTTTGAATTGATTTGTCAACTATTTAAATTCTTACTTCCTCTCTGACGATCTAAAGATGGGGAGCAGTGACGACACTATTATGGGAAGTTGTAAGAAAACATCCTTTTGCATTCAGATTTTGTCTCGTTTACGTGTTTATAATTCAGAAAAAGCCAAAAGCTTACAATTTCAATCGCTGACTCATTTATTACCATGCCATGAGGTATTTCATCTGTCAAAGCTAACAGGACCCACCACTGCTACACTTCTTTTACTTTCATTCCAATCCAATTCTATACTCTGACACCTACCACTCTACTTTTGAACTCTTTTGAATTGAATAAATCGTTTTTTTTTATTTCATTCATGCTTCTTTGACTTGCAACTTGGTTCTGTTCTTGTCTGTCGTCATGCATTACTTGGTAATTAATTATCAAGTTTTTGTCTCAGATTTGAACCCACTACTATGCATGCATTTCTTGGAGGAAGTAGAATTAGAAACATTAAATTAGTTTAAATTTCGAAAGAGGTCTTTTTGCACATATTATTTTTTGTAAAAATAAAAAGTTACATAGAAAAGATGTGGCAGGTGAGTAAGTTTAGCAAGTTAGATACTTGATTAAATGATAGTTTTGCTAACATAATGATGGGTGTGTGGGGTTTTTAAAGATGAGAATTATAAAAAGAAGAGAGGGTTAAAAAGACGAAGAAGTATAATAATAAATACCTAAGTATGAACAGAAGAAATCAGAGCATCGGAGCTACCATCAACCTACTTGCTATTTGGTCTATGGAATTAATTTAATTCACGAAGATAAACCTACACCTTGCAAACTGTAATCTTTTATTCAACAGAATCACGCATTTTTCTACATTGCAGTGACCCACCCACACACATACACACACAAGAAAAAAACACTTGAGTCTTCATAATTTAATATAAAGCGACACATTAGTGCATCTCCTCTCATCAGCACGCGCTTTTAATCTTGAAAGATGCCTCTTCCTTAAAACAAAGCCCTTTCCCTGAATCTGTTACTCTGAGTTGAATAATGCAAAATTGCTCATCCGATTAATTAATACCTGCACACACACACACACACATTCTCGTATGTTGGTCATGCAGTTTGACCGGCCGACCATGCCAGGTTGAGATTAGTGTGTGAGGTAGGGTGAAGGTGAAATGTCTGTTTTTTTTACAAAGCTAAAATTGAAATCGGTGCCCACAATGCAATCTGCTGCAATTCCACTGCATCGTTGAGTGATAAAAGTTTTATTTCAGATCAGTTTGCAGCTCAAACGAACTTTTTTGTTTGAAATTGTGTTGCTAAATATTTTCAATTAGTCAATGTAAAGAGGTTCGTTTGTTTTGGTAAATCTTACTTGTTTGGACGCTGTGTTCGGACATGAAATGGATCAAAAATGAAGACAGGAAGGGTGAGCCTTACTGCAGACTTTGCAGGATATACTGCTTCCCATTAGTTAATTATTAACTAATTGCGTTTAGCAAAATCCATATGGCGAAACTGTACAAAAATGTTAGGCCAACTTTTAGACACAACAACTCAATCGTGGAGAAGGGCACAGCATTTTATTATGTAATGACAATGAATGAGTCTCAATGAAACAAAGATGTAAAGAAACCATGTCATGCAGAAGAGGATAAGGCGTTAATCATTACGTCAATGGGGAAATGCGTAAAGGATAAACAACTGTCAGGATTCAGCAGGTAAATCAACAATCTATATTCACAAATCTTCGAGTCAAGGAAGGAGAAGTCAGTCAAATGCATCTTCCTATGACGACATTGCTGAAGTTAAAAATACTGGATCCAAAAGTATGGCAATAACAATGATAATGACAATCCTATACCACTTTGAAACTTTTTGAGTAGAGACCCTGTAGATGCCCTTCCTTGAGAAAAGGGAAATGAGGGCTGCCGTTTGGGGCAAAGTGAACAGGAAGGCTGAATCACGCAACGTAACAATGTGGTATTTTGCAAAAAGTTATCTCCTTGTTTTATGAGCAAAATAAGATGAAAACATGAAAGACTCTTGTAAAAGTAAGCAGGAACAATTTTAACCTCAATTTATTCATGGGAAAAATGAGACCGGTGGTAGTGCCTTACTTGGGTTCTTTTTATTCCCTTTCGAAGCCTATTTTATGAGGAAGGATGTTGCTTTTCTGACCAACCGCCTTGACGGATGATGATGACGATTGAGGGGAGCTTACCATTATTTTTGGTGTGAAAAGAAGGATCTTGGTTTCATCCGCACAATATGCATGCTTACCACTTGATTAAATCAAGCAACCTAACCTGGTTTTCATTTGCACATTTCGAATGTTGAATGCTTGTTTGCTCCAATCGATCTATTTTTCTTCTATGTTGTATGTGCGCAGGGATCGTTTATAATTAGTATAATTATGCAATGCAGGATGAGTAGTTTAATTACAACACTATTCGACCCTACCGACAAGTGACCGATGAATTACATAGATATCGTACGGCAACGATGTTTGATTATTGCTTAATGCAACCTAAATTTAATTAAAATATTTACCTATATCGAGTTTTAATCTAATTTAAGCAAAGGATGCACAGTTGGGAGTTAGACCTCTGCTGGTTCAAATGAAAGCAAAGCATAATTAATCACGGTTTTTGTGGAAATTTGAAGCAAAATATGAAGTGACTCTCAAAGAAGTGTGCAGAATTAGTTTACTTTAAGCAAGTTGAATGTACAAATAACACAGGCCTTCGATCTCTTTGTTTCTATGATGTCCAGTTGCGTTCAAGAATCTTAATAGGGACATTAGAAGAAAAAAAGATAGACTGCAAAATAAAGTCTACCATTTTTCCACACGATTGCTTTAATAACAATTCAATTAACCTTTCTGCACAGTAAGTAAATAGCGTCGGAATAAAGGGAGGAAGCCATAAAATGATCATGCAATGTGCAACCTTTTGTAAGTAATCAACCATAGTTTGTCTTCCCCACACTTGAAAAAGTCAAATTTTCTTAAGCGTGAACTAAAAACATTCATGGTTAGGAAACATAATGAGAATGACGAACGTTCAAGCATTTCCCGAATTTTGCATTTTTGTATTAACTCTCACCTCTACTTGCAGTCAGTTGCATCCTTTACGCTTACACCTTCTCTTTTACTCGTTGTTATTATGCTCTTGTATTTAGTATTGTTCCCTATTATGATTAGTATTCAGTGCGTGGAAAGAATGAGAACGACCACCGCAACATCATCAATAACAGCAGCCTCACTTTGCTAAAAACTCAACTAAAGCAGCATTTAACAAGGTATCTAGAAAGACGTTGTTATGGTATTTAGCACGTTGTGGTTTTCTCTTTGGTTCTTAACTGTCTTGATGTTTTGATCCCGTCCTATGTCATTCCCAATCCCAATTCTTTTGCTGTGCTATTGAAGAGGTCTCAAAAAAGTGTATTTCATTACACCCATTGTTAGAATGGATTTAAATACCTCAAATCTGGCAACCTCAAAACTATCAACCACTTGACTTGGTTTGAGTCAATTTAGTTAAATCTATACAAAAAATGCTAATCATTTCATTTACCAGATGCATTACCAGAAGACATCAGAGGGAAACAATCATTAAATGATTTTAAAGTTATACTGACTGCCGTTTGCCGTACGACGTGACCAACGCAAACACAATGCAAGCTGCGTCTGGCACTAAACAAAGTAATTTGCTCCTTCTTTGGGGAGAAGTGAGACGAGAAAGATAAGACGGACTCAGCGATTAATGGCGAGATTATCCTTGTTCCTCGTCACGATGGAGTGAGTTCAACAAGCTCCCAAGTATTTAACCAACTTCTGATGAGCAGGTTGTTTATTATTGACTTGCTAATAAGCCTTTCTTGAGACTGATGCAAGCGGTGGCGGTGGTATAGGACAAGGTGGAATATTAATTAATAATAATTACTGTTGGTTGGTGGTCGTCGCCTGAATGCGAGGGGATGAGATAAACAATTATGATAAGAGGGAATCCGACACACTGGCTTCGCTTAACTGAAATTTAAATTTCATTTCACTAAAGACGTAAACCAGCATCCCAACGAGAGGGACATCGAGTTAAATGGCTAAGATTAACCTTACGTTTTGCACTTTCTTCCATTCATATGATACATGAGTTTGTCCCTGTCATTTAGCAAGTAGTCCGCTATTTATAGCTCTTTTAAGCAACAACAGACTACGTTTAGGTGGAACCTGACCTGGTTGACGACAGACGCTATGGTAAACAATATCAACCATGATTAAAAAGTGTTTAGTGATGAAACCATAACAAAATGTTGCTGTGATCTGACTTCCTTTTTTTATTTCTTTGTCTAATTTTGCTATTCCTTGGCTTGGTTCCGATAGAAGATGACGCACTATTTTTTAATAAAAAGAAACTGGACTGTGCTTGTGTTCACACAATTGAGCAATGTACAACTCCCAATTCAGCCACTTTGCCTTAATAATGTAAAAATGTCAATTCCATTTCTTCAATGCATCTCAATTAAAATCAATGAGAAGCCGACGTATAATTTCAGGAGCAACTTTTTGTAAAGATTAGGCTCATTATTGAGTAAACGTGCGTTAACGTTTCTTGGAATTATAGTTTGCAATTTGAAAACAACAATTTGAAAGCCTTTTGAATAGAAATTTCCTTGTCTATTATTATGTACCATGAGATTAAGTGGGACTTAATTAGTGGTCAATCAGTGTTGTTAGTTAGCTAGAACAAAAGAAGGGGGGATTGAGTGTGATAATTGTTGTTGAGTAATATCAAACAACTGATTTACTTTCTCTTCCTCCAGCCATATTTAAAGTAGGTTCATTGATGAACCAAATCAACTTCCCTGTTCCTCTTGTCCTGATTGCCATAAGGCGAGAGATTTCATGATGAACGCCGTATTTCTTGTCCAATTTAGTTTTTTAATATTGCTCAATTGAATCCTAAGGGCGTCATACGAAGCTGTATTTTCCGCTTCTAAATACTTCCTTCACAAATTACTTACGACACGTCTCCAAATCACTCATTTATTCTGATTGATCAATTCCTTCAATCAGTATTGATTCGATCGCATCTAACGCCATAAAATGTACCATCATGTAAAATTAGGAACAATTGAAAGTAACCTCACACCACACAGTTTCTACTATGTTCCTACTTATAATAGGTCTCAAGCGGTAAGGGCAATGTTCAATGAGGTCAGTTTCAAAAAATATATAAATCGGCAAGTATAATTAGAGAGTTGAATTTGCGATGAGGAAGCACCACGCTGCCCAGAATCACTTTAGCAAATAAAAATGACGACTTTGTAGCCTCGTCTCAGGTCTCCCCATTGTTCAAAAACCGCAACTATAATCATTATCACCCTTGCTTGGCCACTTGGAATTTTTGGGATTCATGTGGTGGTGGCACAGAAATGTATTATAACCCACATGATGGTGGCGTGAGGCTGCTTTGCGGAATATAATTATCTGCAGTCAACTTTTGTTCGTATTTGTCGTCTTTTGTGAAACACAGCCAACCAAATGATGATACCGAAGAAATTGCCAACCTTACTTTCACAAGAAGGTTGTTTGTTTTGGCATTTATTTTCATTTTATGCCTCGTTGTTTGGCTATGGGAAAATTCTATTATGCTTTTTAAGCACAAAAACCAAGGACAATAAAATCCCGATCTACTTGTTCTTCAAGACATTTTCTTCTTTAAACAGCTATGCACTAAAAAGAGATTTCTTTGCTTGGTTTATTTAAGTATTATGTGATACTAGATTTGTGAAGAGTTATAAAAACTTAGGATTAGCCACTTTGGATGATGAGCAATTTCAGAAGATTTTGAATTTTTAGCCAAGACAGAAAACAGAATGAATGAATGCAGTTGTCGAAAAAAAGACTTTGTGACGTGACAGATGGCATGAAACGTAAAACAAAACACCGAAAAGAAGTCCAATGCAATACGCATACACGCTGAAAATTGTATTTTTTACTTATTTTTGCACATTGCAGAAAATTATGACGTTGACGCAGGCACGATGTCGATAAAAGTACACCTTAACAAAAAGGGACACAGACAGACTATCGGCACGGCACATTACTCTCATATCTGAGAATTAATGCATCCAACGTGATCATCCCCTTCAATCCGTTCGTCATAAAACATTTACATAAAGCATTGGAATTTTTTAAACACTAGTTTCACTTTTTCATTGAGGTTGCTGCTACCACAGATTCAAGATCAACTAGCAAAACCCAATGAATAATTGAAGCCATTCACTCATTCATGCTGCGCTGACTTTCCTGGTGGGATGTCTTTAGAGATAGATCACGTTGGCGATAAATAGTGCAGTAATTGCTTTTCATTCTTTGTGCCCTGGCTTGACTCGACTATACACTTTTTCCGATTGGATATTTACTTACTTATTTATTTGTTTCTTTTCAAACCCTCATTGTTCATGAATAAAGATGTAGGGCTAAATTTAGCTCACTATTTCACTTCCCTTGTTCACTTCTAGTTGTGAGCATTTAGCCTACTTTCTTCAGCTTCTGTGGAATTTCATGTCCTTTTAAGGTGCAATAGATGATTTCATTTGTAAAAGTATTTAAAAAACAGTACTCTTTTGCTATTGTTAATTGTTGATCATGACTATGCTTGCTAACTGAACGATTTGTATTATTCAAATGATTTTTGCCCTGCTGCCAATAGAAATCAAGGCAAATCAAGTCTCTCAGTGCAAATTTATATAAAAAAGAAAGGGACGAAAACAAAGACGAGAAGGAAAAGTCCAAAAGCTTCAGAGGTTTGTCTTCAATTGATCGCATTTCTTTGTCCTGACAAACCAAACTGTTTTTATGCGTGGGAGTGAAAGGAGTTCAGAAACATGCATCGCCATGCACTGGCATTGATTGAAGTCGTGAAGTGAGAGAATCATAGGATAAAGAATAATGTAATTGATTGACCAGATTGGCTCAATGTCTAAATCAGTCCATTTGCTTGTATGACTGAAGGGGAAATGAGAGACAAACAATGTATGAGTCTAACCTTTGTATCCTTGGACTGAAGAAATGTAGCAATTCCATCCCGCACTCTGTTTTTGACTCCTCTAATGGTTCCTTTGTCACTTAAAATCTGCTTTGGCCCATCTCCACTCTTTGTTCGTGAAAAAATATCACGATATCCAGCAAAATTGCTCAGGGACTCGTCCCTATTTGCCTCACAACTTCCGCCACCAGTGCTTCCCTTCTCTGTTAAACAGCCAAATCCGTCCATTTCGTTGACGTGAAATCCCGTCTGATCATAAATAATTTCGCCTTTTTTGGGAAGCCCTGCTTTCTCTGCTTGTTGAGCCCTTTTCAAAGCCATGGATTCCGAAAGACTCATTATGGCGTCTAGAATTGTGTTGCCATTGTCCCCATTATTACCATCATTAGGAGTCGACTTCATTTGCTGTACACTCGAACCACTACAACCATTCCTTTGGGGTGGCTGACCAGGGGTACTTCTGCCCGAGTCTACTTTGGACGGAGAGGGACTCTGCTTGGAGGAAGCGGTGGGTGAAATAGGAGGGCTATTCACAGTTCCAATGACGGTGAAAGAACATGACGCATTATGATTATTAGTAGTATTGTTGGATGGCATGACGGAGTCTGGCAAAGGAGGTGGCGACAGTTGAGGATGCTGATGCACCTTTTTCATGATGCTCTTTGGCAGTGGGGGCGATGGCGTGGACACACCCCCTCCTCCTCCCCCTTCGCCAATGATTTCTCTCATTGCAAACTGTGCAGCAGGGCAGGAAAGTGGTCTGTACTCGGAGGACACGTCCGACTCCGTGTCACTCTCACTAGTCTCACTTCCAAATCTGTTCCCAGCACCAGAGTTGATGGTCATTCTGGGCGGAGGGGTCATATCACTTCGGGGAGAAGATTGTCCAGACGACCCAGTGGACTGCACTTCCTCCTCCTGTGGCGAAACTGAATCCTCACCACCACCACCACCAATAGAGTAGTGAAGACGAGTGCCGGTCGTTTGGTTTCGATGAAGGTGAGGGTCTGATGATTTCTTCTTCAAGGAAGATTGAGAAGGTCTCCCTCCACTGCTACCACTTGACACGTCAATTCTGACAGGATTGAACACAGTCTCCTCTCCTATCTGTATTTTGATTACGTAATTACTGGCTCCCTTCGCGGGGTAGAGCTGAACAGTACTCCCATTGTCACTCCCGCTTGCACTACTGTCATTAGAAGAAGAATAAAGTGTTTTCATTGTCGTCGTGCCATCAGTAGCAGCAGGTGCAGAAGACGCATTATTTGTGGTGGTGGTGGGAGTTGTTAGCGAGGTGCAGGGAGACACTTTTTTTGGAAGGGATGATATTCCAAGTGATGATGAAGATCTCAAAGAGGTTCCTGACTCCACAAAAATAACCGCACGCTCTGAAGACATTTTAATTTACAGTAATTAACACTTTTGTCATTACATGAAAGAAAGTCAGAGCACACAGAGCAGGGAGAAAGAAAGGGAAGATGCGAAGGTGATTTTTTTTTGCAAGGATTAAATTGTTCACAGTTCAGTCCGTTATTTTGCCAACATTTGTGTATTTTGTTGCTTAATTGTCGGCTAGGTCGGTTCAACACACTGTGAACAAAGGGACTACTGCATCCACCATGCAGGAATCATCAAACCAAAGAAGCCCCCTTCTGCTTCTTTTCTCGTCTTCTTATATTTTTACTACCCTAGAGTCTTTTAAGTCTGTCCGATGACAAAGGAAATGACGAAAACCGTACAGCTTCTTATTCTTTATATTTGTCTAATCATCACTAATCAATGTTAAACATATAGTTCTCGTTTAACCCACAACGGGAAGGGACCTCATCACAGCATTAACTTCTTTATCTCAAAATTGTCGCAAGTTGCCTCCTTTGTTCGATTGCACACGTACACTCGGTTGATTTCCTTAAATCAGGATTAGATCAATCAAACCACGCTGTGGCACAATTATAATATGTAATTTGATTTTGTTTGCGTAAACAGTCTTGTTTAGGACACGCACTACACAGGAATTTAATTCATATTTAATGAAGTCTGTGCAAAAAAGTGCATTTTTAAAAAGAGTGATTATTGACGAAGGAAAGATTTAGTTCCTACACACAAATACAAGGCGTATAGGTTGTTCTAATTTAATTAGCAATTGAAATATTAATTTGATTTGGTTCATGAAGAAATTTTCAGTTCAGTCATGTCGGAGATGTGCGTTAAGATACATTTCTTTTACACTACAGTTCATGCTCGCACACATAAGAATTGTAAATTCCTCAAACGTAACTTTACATTAATTATTTACAAAAAAAATGTTAAGCAGAATCAAGTTTTAGCAATAATTTAGAAGGTTGATGATAATGGTATAAAAATGTACACACAAACACACTTTATATTGTTTGTTATAAGGAAAGAAAAAAAACAGAGACTTTCATGTAAGTTACGTAGCACTTTTAGGGTTTGCTTTAAAAAATAATTAATTAGCGTCCACAGCAGTGCTTTAGAAACTTTTGAATGAGTCTCATGTAAATCACTGAGACGACAGTCGGTCACACCGGGTTTCAGGTGCCCTTTTTGTCGGGAATAGAATTTCTCACAGACACAGGAGTACTTGACTAAAATAGTTACTTTATCAAAGTTTGTTAAGGCACTGCACGCATGCCACGCACATCCCTGATGAATCTTGGTTGTGACAGTTGATAGAGACGACTGTGTTTGGCCGTGCTTCTGCCACAGGAGCTACTTGTCGACTAATTGAATGTGCGAATTGTTGCGACTTTCTTATTACAGCGTTGTTTGTTGTGGTGGTGGTGGTAAGTGCGTGTTCTGCAGTTGGTAGTGCAATTGCAGAGGTGGTTTAAACTAAATGAATTGTTGTGTTGCAGTGTGTAGATATTTGCAACAAGCAGGGCAGGTGAGGTAGTGCTACTGGTTTATTTCTTATTTATTTATACCTACGTTACTTTTAATGGGCACTGCTTACTGACTTAGTTTGAGGAATTGGGGATTTCTTTTCTGTGCAAACTTCTTTTCATAGAGTTAAGCATTGAAGTGTGGCTTTTTCAAGCATCGTCCATATTGCATCAAATTTCGAATCCGTGAAGGCTTGCCTTATTGTGCTTTATGTATTGCAATTGCAGACGCTCACCCTGGGATTACTATAAATGGCTGATTGGGGCAGCGAAGGATTTTATGAGGATAATGGGTCCAACCCAAGGATTGATGACAGTTCGGTGCAGTTTTTGATTCTCCATAATTAGCCGGTCAATGAAATTAAATGCCGGCTATGGTGATTATCACCATTACCTACACGTTATCATGGAGAGGGATTGATGCGATATGATGATGACAACTTCACTTTTCTGACATTGATGCAAGTGCTCGATGATAATTGCTATCATTTCATGCACTTAACATTCCTAAATGAATCACAAGCCATAAAACCAAGCCAAATGAGGCGATGGGATGGGAGGTTTGGTAGACGCATCATCAATCATAGAATTCAATTAATTAAATCGTTACTAAAGTACCTAATTTTCCAGTTAAATGACCACCGTTAGAGTGTGATAACGTTGGTGTGCAACCCTAAATGAATGAATGATTCGAATGCAGGCAGCTTCAATTTAGTTTTTATTGGACTTGAAGCACTAAAAATCATGATTGAAGAAGAAATTATATCAGTGCTAAATTCATTAAAAGATAAAAGTAAAGGCTTATAGTTTTTTTTATCGGCGTTCAGAAAAGGATGATTGGGTAAACTATTTTGTGGATTTTTCATGAATAACGGGAAGATGAATAACTCCTCCCTCTCCAACGACATAGCTTTGACTCTTTGGTCTTGGTTTGGTTGTAGTTGAGGTGGACGAGGACGACGGAAGTGAAGGAAATATTTCACTTGGAGGCTCACTTGTTGCTCGGATGACGGTTTTAGGATCTGCAATGCCAAACTCATAGCCAAAATCGTACTTGAAGTAGATTAAGGGGTTGGCCTCAATGGAGGAAGAGGTAGTAGCTGCTGTCGTCGTCGCAACAGCATCCTGTCCACCTATTTTACACGATAAACTGTTAAGCGGGGTACTGAAAAAAAGTTACCTAATGAATTTTATTACCAGTGCTAGGCTCCAGTTGAGTCGCTACCCGTCTGTCGAGCTTGTTGTAGCACAGCCCTTGCGTCATGAAACTAATATTGTCTTTGAAGGACTGGTTTAAATCTTGCATCTTCTTGTCGACAACAACCGCAAGAGAGTGTCGTCGTGGTATTCCGTAATCAAACTCTGGGAAGTCATGTTTCGGGGGATCGTAAGACACCCTTTTCCATGTGGTCACGGAGACCTGATCATCTCTGGGATGCCACTTTGACCTCATCGTAACCTCGTCCATCCCCCCGACATGTCGGGCGTAATCTAAAGACGATGCATAGTCAAGTTGTGGTGTGAATTTCGTTGGTCTAATGTATGGGACAACGGCTCCACGTGGAAGTGGTGGGACGGGTGATGGAGTTGGCGTTGGCGTTGAAGAGGGGGAACGAACCATTGGAATTCGAACAGAAGAAGGACATGAGGATCTGATGGTGCTGTCCATGGACGGATGCACTCCTGCAGCAGGTGGAGTCGGAGGGGTCACAAATATTTCTTGAATACCAGTTATTTTCTGCTGCGCATGAATCATATAGAATGTAAAAGTTTAGACGCAACGTACTATGGAATTGATTCGCTGTTTTCGACAAATTAAGAAGCGCAGTAGATATGCCTTGTTAAATTTTTAAATTGAAATTAATTTCACAAAATTGCAGGATACATTGACCACAGGTAGCTTGGCATTGGCAATTAGAGAACTGAGGGTGACTGTCAATTTGACGAGTAAAATGGTTAAATAGTTGTGTTTTCTCAAGGTGTCCCAAAAGGCTGAAATGACCTTATTCCTTTATACACCATTGCTTATTTGCTATGCTTTCTCTTACTGATGAAGCAACAATTATTAGTGATCATTGAATTATTACATTAGACCAAAAGCGTATCCGCCTTCTGGACAAACATGATGAAATAAGAATAACCTTTGATTGCTTGATGACATGAACAAATAAAATGCCCTGATCAGGAAATAAAATAAGGCGAACGCATTCAACTTACTGTAGTAGATGCTACTGGTAAAATACACGGTATTAATACTTCAAGAGGTACTTTAGTGAGTAGATAACATGTAATTGCGCTAGGATTTTGGAAGCACTACCAACGCTTTGTGGCTTACATTATTACTGGCATCTTGTTAATATTCCACGTCTTTATTATTTATTATTGACAACAACGGAAATGAGAATAAATACTTGTTCAACGAGTGGGAGAAGGGAGGGTCAAGGAGTTCATTATTAGGACGGATATCGACTTTAGTCTACACTTAATAGCTTGAGAGATAGAAAGAGAGAAGATGTTAGGTTATCATCTGCCAGAAAGGAACTGCTTTTTAGCCTCACTCATTGTTGAATGACACTGAGGGTCTACCTGATTCTGTGAGGACGAAGGACCACTCGGTCCTCCTGAACTGGAACTTTCAACAGCTTGAACTCTTCTTTGAACCGCGGATTGACCACCCCGTCCCTTTCCCTAAAAATTGAAAAAAAGGTGAACACTACACAGTACCGGAGTTACTGGGAATTGACTTACCGGTGGTGGGGCAGCATACAAGAATTCCGGCGTGTCACCCGGGGGTGGCAGCATACTGGAGTCAATCAGAGGGAAGCTGCTGGAAGGAGGTCCACCACCAAACTGTTGATGCTTTGAAAAGCTGGACGCAGAAGAAGATTGGTGGGATGTGAAGTGACGAGAGGAAGTGTGCATCTCTTCAGAATAGGACGAAGCTGATTTTTCGAAGAATTCTTTCTTTTCGTGGAAGTTCCTGGACTCTGTGAACACGTCTGGTAGTGGTGGTGAGAAGGGAGGGGGAGAAAAGGGTGGTGGGGAGAAAGCCGTTGGTGTTGTTCTAGGAGTAGATACTGTCGACACATAGTACAAGGCTTCTTTACTGCTGGAACTCTTTACAGGAGAGAAGTATCGCTGCTGTGGTGGTTGTGTTCGAGAGAGAGGAAGTGATGAGAAGGATGATGATGGCAAAGGACTAGAGAATGATGGCTGAGGTTTTGGTGAGACGAGTGGTGGAGGCGTGGGCGACCGGAAGGACCCACTATACCTGCCAGGAGAGAGGGGAGGGGGTGAATTCAGAGGACTGGGAGAAAACTTGGTCGGACTACTGAATCTAATTGGACGAGACCAAAGCTTGTCCATTTCTAAAGCTTCTCTGTTGGGGGTGGGAGAACGAGCACTTCTTCTCGGGTCTGGAGACGTTGGGGACAAAGTGTTGTAATTGCTCCCTTGTATCTTGTTAAGTGGCAGTGGCTCAGGAACTGGGAGGCTGTATGATGGCATGTGCTGTGGTTGTGACAATGCTTCTGACTCTGGAGATTCTTGAGGAGGCCATGACTTTACCAACTGCCGTACCCTGTCTATCGCTGGTGAGGTCGTGGTGAAGGGAGGCGGTGGAGGAGAGGCCACTTGTGGGGGAGGTGATAGCACTTTAAGAGGCTTTGGAGGGACGGCTGGCTTCATCATCTCACTGGTAGGTCTGACGCTCGGAGTGGATGAGTAGGTAGATATTGACTGGAAGCTGGTTTGCAGTTCCCTTGAAGTTGAAGTCATTTGAATAGGCTTTAACCCCACGGTTCCTCCTGGCTTACAGGCCACAAAGGCGGAAGTTGTAGTTGGTGTTGTGACCATTGGTTGAAACACTGGGACTTGTGTTTGCTCATAAGGTTTGGGAATCGGTGACAAAGGAGGCAACCACGTTGTGGGTATTGGACTGATGTCCAACTCTGAATCGTAATCGGACTCCCTCATCTTTTCCGGAAAGAATTTAGAAGGACGAATAAACTTAACGTCACTGGAAGTAGAAGTGCCAGCAAATGACTTGTGCTCGTTTGAAATATACGTTGTGCCGTCAGGGCTTGTCATTTCCATCTTGGACGAGGAGCTCGTGGTATCCAAGTACTGTTTGGGTTCATAAGCAAGAAGAGGTTGAGGTGACGGTGAAGGAGATGGCACTTCAAATGGGAATGGCAGTAGTGGAAGTGACTGAATTGGAATTTCTACAAATTTGTTGGGGGTGTTGCGTTCTTCTTCTGAAGGCTTTGGAGTTGTAACTTCCGCTTTTATAGGAATTATTCTAACTCCGCCTGAAGGTGGAGTGACTCCGCTTGACCCTACTGGCGTTTCAGCTTGTTCTTCATACGTCTTTATTTTTGCTAAAAACTCAGTTCTAGATGTCTTTGGTTTCCCATATGGGACGGGGCTAAGAGCTACAAGAATTTCAGGTTCGGGGCCAGGTTCCAATCCAAGCGCCTCTGCATCTTGGGCTAAAGCTGTCTGAGGAATCTTTTCCAAGAGGGAAAGTGGTGACGCGCGGGGTACTACTGGCGACAACGGCTTGAGTCTTGGCTCCGTGGTTGTGAAGGTTGTCAGCGTAGAGAACCTCTCGACCTCTCTTACGACGCGGGAGGACTGGGTCGTCACCAACGGTTCCATCTGGAGCAGCACCTGTATGAAATTATAATGACCAATTGACGACTGTTTTACTCATTAATTTTAAACAAAAAAAACAGAGTACAAACTAAAAAAACTGTGATCC